>JAHWXV010202866.1:0-10609 GCA_024586415.1 Phrixothrix hirtus | reverse complement strand
TATATATATATATATATATATATATATATATATATATATATATATATATATATATATATATATATATATATACATATATATTGAATCTTAATACTGAATGCAATACTTCAAATAAAATATAAATCATATCATTGAATCGTAATGATACACAATTGGACTGGTGAAAACCTTTTAGCAATACCTTCATAACTCAAGGCAGAGGATTATAAATTAAATATTGAACCCCTTGAGATGTTTCATGGAATATGAGCTAAAATTACCGAGATAGTCAGGCTTATAAGAGACCTCACTTGATTAAATACTTTATGTTCGCCTAGCTAATCGGTATAAAGTACCAGATAGCGTGACCCAAAAAAAATGGCGCATGAACGTGAGGCATTATAAATCTCATCGCCACTGAGAAGGAATCACTAAAAGTGGCACAACAATTTAAAGTTACATAAAACAGACAAGCCTTATAAAAATTTATACCGAAAACGCAACCCATCATACATGTATGCAAAATAAATGTACAGTAAATACACCGAAACCACCCAAAGCAAAATACAGTATATGAATAAACAAACCGCATGCAAATAAATATAAATGATAAAAACACATGTAAATATACATGCGTACCAGGTGGAAATTAAGTAACGCATAAATTCTATAAATTGGTTAATGTCCATTTTCAGGAAAAACACTGCAAGGGCTGTAGCGATATAAATTACAGCGCATATGAAACCATAAATTTAAATATTTTATATCTTTTGTTTTTGAAGTTATGACGTCATCATATTTTTTTGCAAATAAGAACATATTTTTTTTAGTCTTTATTTTGCAAGAGTTCTTTAATCCATTTCTAAGGGTATAAAATTTAGGGTAGGTTGTATGACAAAAAATTGAAATAAAAGGCATTAGAAGTTGAAATGTAGCGGATGAAGATAAAACCAAATTAACTGAAAATCCAGTTATCTGTGTTTGAAATAAAACCCTAATTGTGTCAGTGACAATGTTAAAAGTGATTAGATAAGGAAATATTAAAAGAAACATCAATTTACTTTCGTTTAAAACAAGAAAGGATCACGTTCTCTTTTTGATATTTGACTAATTCATCAGGGTGACGGCAAAATAATATAAATAATTTTCCTAATTATCATCATTATTTCATTAATAATGGTCCGATTGTCAGAAAAGCAAAGAATTGAAATATTAATGATGGTTGGATATGGTGACCGAGTTAGAACGCATCAAGAAGTGCGCCTATTATTCAGAGACAAATATCGACAGGAGCAAATAAGTCAATAAACAGTAAGCCAAATAGAAAGCAAATATAGAGAGCATGGTACTGCGAAGGATCTTCTAAAACAGGACGCTCAGTGACAACTTTGATCGAAAATGAAGAGCTCGATATTTTATTAGAAATTCACGAAAATTCGCAGTCAAGTAGCCCATCTATCGCTTCAGATCACAATATAAGTCATACATCAGTACAAAATGTTTTTAAAATGCAAAAATTTCATCCGTAAAAGATAAAATTGGTTAGTGAATTAGCAGAGGATGACTTTGATCGCAGGCAAAAATTCTGCGAACTACTAATGGAAATATGCATACGCAATCCGATGTTTCCGCGACGGGTAATATTTTATGATGAAGCAACGTTTTGTTCAAACGGAACTGTCAATAGACAGAACTGTCGGCATTGGGTTAAAGAAAATCCCAGTTGTGTGCAGGCAACCCACACTCAGTATCCCCAAAAAATTAATGTATGGGCAGGAATTGTTGGTAATAAAATTTTAGGACCATTTTTTTCGAAAATAATTTGACTGCTGAAAGATACCTGGAACTTTTACAGTTTGAATTTGTGAGGGATTGAAGCATTAATGATGACTGCATATCCATAGGTTTTGTTTCAAACACAGATAACTGTATTTATCAGTTTACTTAGTTTTACCTTAATCCACTACATTTCAACTTTTAATGCCTTTTACTCCAATTTTTTGTCATGCAACCTACTCTAAATTTTATACCGTTGGAAACGGATTAAAGAGCTCTTCCAAAATAAAGACTAAAAAATATAAGTTCTCATTTGCAAAAAGATATGATGACGTCAGAACTTCAAAAACAAAATCTATAAAATATTAAAATTCATGGTTTCATATGCGCTTTAATTTAAGTCGTTACAACCCTTGCAAGGTTTTTACTGAAAATGCACATTTATCGATTTATCGAACTTATGCGTTACTTAATTTCCACCTGTATAAGGAAAACGGCATGTAAACAATAAATATCGAAAATAAAAGGTTCTCAGTGCGACTTCTTCAAAAAGTCATCCTTTGGCTTCTTCTAAAGCTTCTCCCCTGCGCAAACCCCACAGATATGTTCTTTAGCTTGTTAAAGTTACAACCGGGATAAATTTTGCAAAGCTTTTCACCCCTGAAGTTTCATAAAGTCTGGAATGACTTTTTAAGACAATTAATTCCTGGACAACTTCCTCTAGAGCCTTATACATACAAAATCCTACCCCCAAATCTCTTCATATAAAGCTGTATATGTTTGAAGCAAGCATCCGATCTTCATACAGTTCTTTATCGTAACACCTACAAATAAAACAGGTTAATAAAGGTAAAGTGTTTATTAAATATACTTACCACAAACAATCACAAAATTTTCAGGATTTATGCGGAAAAGTTTTTACCTAAAACAAAATAAAAATTAATAAAATCATCCACGATGGGTGAAGAAGATGCATCATTACAGTATGTACCAGCCTCTGAGGTAGGCGAAAACAATCACACATCGTAAGGAAGCGGAATTTGAAATTCGACGGATCCACTGATCCTATCTTATTCTTTAACAGAATCAAAGAGCTACAATCATGTTACGACATTTAAGACAATGATCTATTACAATGCTTGCTATAATTACTTAAAAATAAAGCAATTTTATGGTACAAAAACAACCGTGATGACGGGCCGATATCGGGCAATTTCACTGAAGTCCTAAAGTCAAATTATTTACCTCCAAGATACAGATTTAGGCTCGAGGAATAAATTCGTCACCGCACCCATGGTCATTATGAAAAAATCAGTAATTACGTTATAGCAATACAAACATTAATGCGTAGACATGGCATAATGATAATAATGGACAGAATAGAAAGGTGCTATGAAAACTTAAAGCTAGATTATAAAACTTATATACACAGGAAAGACTTTTCTAGCATTATCGAGCTAATAAATATGGGCGAATAATATGAAAGTCTTCAGATCCAAATAAAAGCATTCAAACAACATGTAAGAGTATTTTTTTAAGACCGGCCAATTTTTACTAGTTGCATCTATTTTCATGTCGCTAATTTTCAGATGCGCTTTGGGTTGCCCAACTCCATCTTTATTTGTTTACATTTGCGAGGATTGTTATCTGATCCCGCCGCGTGCCGAAGGGCATTGTGTGTTAATTGTTGGTGAAAGACGCACGTGATTGTTTCCGCTCCGTCTAGTTACGACAACCTTTGTGGTTTACTCTAATTCTTGAGATAAAACACCTACATTTTTAGGGTGAGTAGGCATCCCTTAGTTTTGTGCAAGATTGGTTGATCAATTATTTCTATTAATTTATTTTCTAGTGGTTTTAGTATGGTATTTAAAATGCCCGTTGGGTTTGGAAATTCTCCGGTATGCTGTAACGCCGATTTCTTCTGAATGAGCCCCGAGGTTCCGCTTCAGACGGTTTCCCTTCGCCGTGGTCGACCTGCTGTTTCTCCATACTAGATCCGCCCTTTTTTTCTGCTTCTCCACGTCCCTGGTACGACGACCCACGGTTTTGCGAAAAACACCCGTTCCTCAGCTTCGCGGCGATGATTTCGATTTCTTAAGGACAAAATCCGTTTTTCTCTGAAAACTTCTACCACGCAGGTCAGTTTATCTTAACTTTTCTACTGGCATCCGCCGAAGATGGCGTGAGCTCGTTACGTTTTAGGACCTGTGAATTGCTACTTCGCGTTCCGAATATTTATTTCCTACAGTTTATTATTTTGTGCTCCAGTAAAATTAGGCATAATTAATCATTATAATTATTTAACTTTGTCTGTAAATATTCTGCTAATGATTTTGAAACAGAAATTAATAATGGTTTTGTAACAGTACAAATCATTTGTAAATGCAACGATCAGTTATTAACTATCGACGCCGAATTCATAGCCCGGCAGAGCGCGGCATCAGGCCGCATGTATAATTTCACGCCCTCCTCAATATTAACTTACCTTGATACTTTTACTTACTGCTTAGATATATTTTATATGTTATGATTTATGTAAAGGTGTTTTTGGATAAACTAAATTGAATTAATTGCGTACGAATTTTAAATATTTATTTATGTTATGTTTAAAATCAAACCCGCTCTTCACTGCAGTAGCTCCCGACCATCAATTTAATTAATGATTCTGTTATCTCAAATAGATGTTTTACATTTAATTTAAATTAGGGCAATTAAGTTCACGAACACCTAATATTTATCCTTTTTCAAACCTTGTTATTTCCAATTCTATATTTTAAGTTTTGCTTTTACCGTTTGAACATGTGCGCGATAACGAGGCTCGATACTATAACTTTGCAGAACACATGTGTTAATTTAGCTTGAGATTCTCAATACTTTTCTATTAATTGTATACCTTACTAGTCATTTTACTTATGCAGGCAGTCCTCAAAATTTCGTTTAATTTTTACTGTTATGTTCAATTAAACGATTTTTATAAACTATACGCTTGCTAGATGTTCACTGTTGCTTTAAGGAGCGAAAATGAACTGATATTATCCTTACTGTAATTTTTCCTTCCATTTATGTACTATTGTACCGTAATTAATTTTTCTTTCAACTTATTTATAAATATTTTTGCTAATGCTTTTCTGCATAACCTTAAGTGTATGAAGCAGAATATCTACGAGTAATTTTAAGTCTAACTTTTATTGCCGATTTGATGTACGTCGTTTTTACTCTTGTGCGTCAAGATCGACACTAGCGTTTTTCAACTATAAATGTGTGGCGCCCAATTTTTTTTCTTTCTTTAGATATTTCAGGTTTTCATTTGCGAGCACGTACCAGTTTCTGGACCACCCAGCGCTCGCCAGTACCGAGTCCAGGATTTCCTCCAGAGACATTGGGAGCGAAAACCACGATATTGTGTTCGATGGTTATTTCGACCATTTTCTCTTTATAAGTAACTACACCCCACTCTATAGCCTCTGCGTCATTAGGGCCTGCCGGACATTTTTCTTTTATTTTTGCTGCGAAATGTGATCCTTCCAGTAAAGGCTGTTCGCGTTTATTTATCCAACTTTAACGTGGGAAACCACCCAATACAAGTCTAGCGTATAATAAAGAAGTACCACAGTACAGCCAAAAGCAAATAGCTGTCATGAGCCAACCACGAACAGAAAACAAAGTTTACACAGAAACAAAAAAACTCCAACCCCTGATGAGTAACCTTTTCCACCACCCAAAATATAGCTTAAACAGTCAAACAAATAGAGAAGCCCTTGCCAAGACTTATTGTGTAAAGTGCGGAAGACAAGGCCATGACGCACAAAAATGCTATCAAAGGCCGAAAATATACTGTCACCGAAGTGGAAATGATGGCATAACATCTAGAAATTGTAACTGCCAAACATCAGCAAATAACAGAAATTCCAACACTAACAGGGCCGATGAGACTAATAGAGATTCTCCCCCGGCAACATTAAGTAACAATGGCGAAATTATAGATGAAAGACTTTTCGTACAAACTTCGATACAAGGCAAAACGTACCTTGCATTAATTGATTGTGGTGCAGCAAAATGATATATAAACCCGAAAGTTGGTCAAACACTTAAACCAACAGAATAAATTGAAAGTAACAGCCAAGATATTATCCTCGCAAATAGAACCAAAGTTAAAACTACAGGAATGTACAAGGTCGATATACAATTAGGTCAACCTCCAGGACAAGAGCAAATATCTTTAAGCCTCCTAAACAATTTAACCACCGACTTTTTACCCGGTATGGATATTTTAATAAAAGTTAACGCTACAGTAGGTCCCATAAAAATAAGTATGGTAACTGACTATGGTAATATCCATATAATTCACCAAACAGGACCCAAACTATTTCCATACTTAGGAAAAATCGAAATTTTACCGAGAAAAACACTTCCAAAGAAAAATCATGATCCCGGTGATTGGGAAAGCTGGTGAGTTCGAATCAGAGAGGACAACAAACCTCCTAAAATAATCAATACTAACCCATTTCCAAACCCCCCTAAAACTGAATTAACCCCTCCCAAAATTCACAAACCCATCCTAAAGGCAAATCCTTCTCAAACAGAAAATAATCTTCCCAAATTAATAAAACTCTCTTGTATCCCTGTTCCCATTAAAAGAAATAAATTAACTCACCCAGCCATAAAGAAGAAAGGTCAGTACCGACCAAATAAATCTAAACTTGTTACCAATGAACGGTTCCGCAATCTAATCCCAAACGAGCCACGAAAATGCACATGGACTCGAATTCTCCGGAAACATATAATGGAGCAACCTCAAACTAAGAGGAAACAAAGTATTTAAATGTAAACCTATCAAAACCAAAGGGTTCCAAAAATATTGCAACAAAAGTTGGAAATGGTGTGAAAGAAAATCTACCAAGGAATCCATGTTAATCCTCCCTCAGGACACTTAAATGTAACAAAAACTATGAACAAGATAAAGAAAACTTATTATGACCTGGAATACAACAAGATCTAAGAAAGTACATCAAAACTTACACAAGTTTGCAAAAGTACAAAGTTAGACAACAAAAATCTGCAAGAAAAATGTACCCCTTTCAATAAACAACACTACTTCCCCACCCTGTCAAAAAATCTCTTAACACTCCTTCTCAACGCTCCAAAAAATCTAAATTTTCAATAAACTAAGCAAGCTACAATACATTGAAGTACGTTTCTCCTGATTAACAAGCATTCAGCGCTTCAATCAGAATTTCCCCTAAGTGCAAAGATGTACGATACCACATGGAGACGGCCTCAAATGGAGATGACTTCATCAGCAATCCGTCCAAGCCCACCCAAGACCAGGAAGCAGGATATTAAGGAGGCCAAAATCAAACAGTATTGGCTTATAACAAATCGTAGCTCACTCATAGAAAACCACCACTGGAACATGCAGATACCGGTCAATTCAGCTGCCCTAGATCTCCAGCCCCCCGCACAAGAAGAACCAGATAATTATGTAGTTATTATTTGTATGTATATATATTTTTCCTTGTAAATAAAGTTTTTAATTTCTCCTTATGTACTAACAGTAAGTATATTTGTTTAATTAACAGCATCATATTTTTCAACCGATGTAAGAGATGTGTCAGATTTTCCCCATACCTTGATTAATCGTCAAATCCATATTTATATTTTCTGTATCAAACTATATCGATACAGACCATTAATATTGCACAAGATCACTAAAACATGATTAATTACTAAATTTAATTAATAAAGTCTAAATTATAAACTATTGTATGCATTAAAATGTATAACCCATAAAAGAATTCCTTTAACCGGTTTTAATGAAATATTTTAGCATCAATAAAGAATGAAATCGACAATTGACCATAATAATATATCATTGGAAATGAAAGTTAATTTTTGCTTTCAGCACAGGTCAACAAATGTAAATAAATACAAAAAACTGAACAGGTTGCCACGAAATCTAGCGCAGTAGCAAAGCTGAAGTTGAGGTGGGTGTGGTGTAGCTAATGATGGTAGAAGTTGTTTATAAAATGTACTTCTCGGTGTATACCTTCTGGCTTGAATTAACTCGAAGTCTTCTGAAGATTAGAATAAAGTAAAGTAAAGAAATAAGTAGGGCGCCAGTCGTTCACATTTACAGTCACAAGGAACACCTGAACGACAGAATGTTCACTTAAGATAAACTTATTTGCAACAGGAACTCAGTATCTGGAACTGCAGACCTAAGAAAACCTAAAGCAAAGTAAAAATTAGTTAAAAGGAAGCTCTATGAAAGTACAAGTTAATTCAATAAGTAGGTATTTATTTAAACACCCAATTGAATATTCACAAATTTCATAGTATCATATAAACAAACAAAATAAAATAAGTAATAACGGTAAATTTATGTCCTGGTTAGGGACGCATTGACAATCAAAAAGGATGTCTGAATTGCTTTTTATAGATCAAAGCTAACCTAAGATTATTCGACGTACCTCGTATATAATGGGTACAGCACAACGTTAACTCAACGCTAAATAATTTAGCATCAGTAAATAACTTACGTAGACCAATACGTACAATCAAGTGACATGAAAGGATAAGATACATTAACAAAGAAAGTAAATTTAAAGAGCTTAATAGCGTTAGTTATTTATTAAATGAGCACTAGGAATAACATCGTCAATTTAAATAACAAGATGCTGTTAATCATTAAAGTGAGAATGGTATTAACCCAAGTTTAAAAAAAATGCAAAAGTACACTCTAACCAATTATCCAAAAGGTGTAACGGGAAAAAAATTATTTAAAAATAAAGTACGTTAAATTTATATCATAAGTGATAAAGGTTTGCATCTCATGTCTTTTTCTCTAGAGAAATTCATACCTATGCTGCATAAAGTTATCGAGAGTAACTCGTATATCATTAACGAATTTAATACCAACATTTTTTTAAGTCCGAAAAGTAAAGAAGTTTTCTCTTATTTTGCAATTATTGAAAAGCTATTAAATATTTCTTTCAAATAACAGAAAATTAAATACGGAAAGCAAAGCAAGGCGACGCAATTATTTTACATTTAAAACATAATTAGATCAGAAAGGCAGCAAATAACTATTGATACAGAATGCAGAATTTATCCTTCATTTGATAACTAAACGAATTGAGTATGTTCGTTGATATCTATCAGTAAAGACACATGTGTGCAAACAGAATACAAAACTATTGAACAAGTCTAAAACATTGTCCCAGAAATTTATTAGAAATGATAGAAATTAAGATTCCTTTGTACGACCTTAAGACCTTCGCCTTCGATACAATACCTTATGTATCTATCAGGAATTAACAGACCATTAACCAATATATCTTCCGTTCAGCATTTAATGAATTCAGATCGCCCATAATAACGCAGCGAGTAGAAATTGAAGAATATGTCATATCAGTCAAGCTAAAAAGAATAGACCAAAACGAATTAATTCACTGAATAGAAAAAGCCTAATTAGCTCGTACCATTGTATCAAACGATCATCGCTTGTTTTTCTTTTTAAATCACAACAAGAAAGAAGAATCGATAATTCACATCGTGTGTTTGTATCTTAGTAAAGTTGAAGCACAAGTGTTCATTTCTAAGTCAGTCTACGACCGAAGAATTAGCAAAAAAAACGTAAGATAAGAAAATATATTTTAACCAAATCGAAGTTTTAAAGCTAATTTTATATTTACAAACTTTGTCCCTAGGCGGAGGCACGTACCGGATAAATAAATTATATTTAATAAATTTCCTAAATTAGACCTATTAATTAACAACAATCTTCATTTATGAAGTACAAATATAAGAAAAAGAATTATTTACTATTCTATACAAATTATAAGTACATATGTACAGGGCGTTCTCAAATGAATACAGAAAAATTATTAATTAATATCTACAAGTCAACGTAACACCATGACAAGGTACAGACATCTAGTGGTTATGGTACAATTGAACAGAACTAGAAAGTAGAAAACTAAGGAATTGTAAATTATTTAAGTTAAATTTATATAGCCATCTATTAAGTAATAACATAATTTAATTGTTATAGTGGTTTAGATAAATAGAAATCTATAATAGGTTTACTAAATTAAAATAGATGCCATTGAAAACCTTAATTACAATTTAATTCCTAGAAATTATAGTTTTTCAACAAATTGTGATAACAAATGGACTATAAAAGTCAGAAACAAACACAAAAGAATCAGAGTCTTCCCGACTCTCTTACCTGAACCCTATCCTGCCAATTAAATGCCCCATTAAAATTATTTCCTCGCCAAAGGTTTTCATGAACGTAATATCCCACTACATTTATCGCTTTATTACGCTCAAGGAAACTATAAAGATTCTGATAATACTATATTGACCTTCTGCGATAGTAATAATAGAGAACACGGCAGTTGTAACAAATATACAGAGGTGTACATAGCGCAGGGCATTTTCCGCTGCACTGTCCATTCCCATATAGGCCTCCGAGAGGATTGTATATACACTGCTGTGTATATAGTTGTGCAATGATACGAAGTGGAAAAACAACTTAGAGGACATCTAATTGAATTAATACTTTGTAATCTGCAAAAGGCATAACAATAAAGAATTCCTTGCCGTTTCCTTCCCCTTGCCTAAATGGCCGTTTCACAAATACACATTGACACACGCACACACCAACAATGCATAGACAAAAATATAACTTGAAACTTGAGATCTTCTAGCATAGATTTATTATAAAGCATGAAATGAATGACAGACTGATTTAAAATCAGAGAATTGTATATAGCATAGAATACGAGTGTAAATAATGAAATTTTCATTTAAAAATACATGTATAAAAAGAATCATACCTTTGTTG
>JAHWXV010202822.1:0-14063 GCA_024586415.1 Phrixothrix hirtus | reverse complement strand
ATGAATTTTAATTTATATGCCCAATAATTTAACCAAGTGTATACGAGGTTCACCAAAATAATAATTAATTTGTATTAGTAAACGAAAAGAGTATAAATCTAATTTTGACCGTGACAACCTAGTAAGCTGTATAAAATGGTATAGTAAACAAAAATGCAGAGAATTGACGTTCCACTTCCTGTCATAGTAAAGGAGTACAATCAACGTATTCCAGGACCTTCTAAGACAAAAACAAAAATAAGATCCGAAAGACCATCCGATGAAGCGCAAAAACTAGTGTTATCTGCACAAAATGTGATCTGCGCTACTGTTTAACAAAGGAAAGAAACTGTTTCTTGGAATATCTCAAGAAATGAAATATATTTTCTGAACTATGTGCAGTTGCTTATTGTTGTAGGCATATCGGTAATATATCACATGATATATTTATAATAAAATACAGGGTGGGGCATATAAACCTTTCCAAATATAAAAAGGCATGTAATAAAAATAAAACCAGATGCAGTGAAAATTATTTTATTATTTGGAGGATCATAGAATGCAGTTTATTTTAATTGATTTTGAAAATAATATCTTCTAAATGCCCACCTCTATTTTCCATACATCAACAGAGCCTACTTCGGAAGTTATGCATGACTCTGCGTAAAATTCCATTGATTTCTTCGGTAATAGCAGCCTTCAGCTCATCGATAGTTTAGGGAAGATGTGTGTACACTTTTGCTTAGAGATAACGCCATGGTGCTAAATCAGGCTTTTTGGAGAGCTATCCGATCCCATCCCGCAAGGAAACAAGACGGCTAGGAAACATTTGTCTTAGAATTTCCATTGATCGACACGAAGTATGGGCGGTAACACCATCTAGTTGAAACCAAATGTTGTCCTGGTTATAATCTTGCAATAATTCATCCAATTTCGGTTGAAGAAAATTTTCACGCATGTAACAATATCGAGCAGGAGTCACTGTAACGTTTACACCATTTTCTTCGAAGAAGTAGAGACCCCAGGAACCAAACTCAGAAACAGCGCACCATATTGTCATTAGAGGGCTGTGAAGTGGTTGTTGGTGAACGTTCCGAGAGTTAATCTCAGCCCAGTATCGGAAATTTTGTTTATTCACAGTTCCGGACAAGTGAAAATAAAATGGGCCTTGTCACTACAGATCAGAACAAAAGTAAGAGGTAATCTCTGCAAAATGTTGTTGTACAAGTTTGTCCGTGTTTCAAAGTCTCTTTCACTTAACTCTTGCACTAATTGTATCTTGTATAGGTGAATTTTAAGGTCTCTATGAAGGATTCTTTTAATACTATGGGCTGATAATGCTAGTGCAGTACGCTCGGAGGATTGCCGAATGGAAGTCTGTACTCAGCCTACATTTGCTGCCGACGTTGATGATCTCTTTCGGCCTGATGGTTTACTTTTCAATGCATAACCTGTGACTCTAAAATTAGATACCCAATCTTTAATTGATGGTCCAGTAGGACGGGATCACGACGACCGAGAGCAAAATTTCAGTGGAAGGCTCGCTGGGTTGTGATTACAGAATCACCATTTTTAATGAACTCTTTCACCACGAACATACGATCTTCTTCTAGATAAACCATGATGGATACTGAAAACTGCACGCTATGACACGTCTAACAATACCATCCCCACTACTCTCCAACTTCTCAAGCCGGAGAAATGACCTTATGAATTTGGAAAGGTTAATATGCCCCACCCTGTATTAATATGCATAAAAATACTTTTTGTCTTATACGAAGCAAACTTGCGCGCATAAATTTTTTTCGTTGTCATTGTGTTCTTGCCAGAATAAGGGTTAATTGTTAAAGTATTTGATCATGTTGCTGTAAATGATAATGATACTTATTAATTAGTAGTTCCATTGGATTTTGGTTTTAAGATCAGAGTCCTTTTTAGATACAGCTAATGTACGCTTAGCCACGGTTACGTGGAGATATTTTTCCCGTATACAGCACACGAGATTTTATCTAATAGAACAATGGCAATTAATTTTGTGTTAAGTTGTTCACACAGTCTATGAGTAAAATCCCGTATTCTAAATCTATTGTAAGCTGTCTCATATTTAATAAAACTGTATACGTGAAAAAATCGAATCGAATAAATGACGCGTGAACGTGGCCTTATTGTTTATTTTTAAATGGATTAGTTCATCTACATCGCCATATATTTAATTGTAAGGTAAAACAAGCAAATCTTGTAAGTTGTATTTCTCAGTTGTTTAGTACATTTGTAGTATTATGCCATGTAGGATTTTACAACAACCGTTCGGTTGTTCGTGTTGCAAGAGAAAATTAAGTTTGACGCGGCTTAGCTCAGTAAAAATTAACCGGAGAGGTGCATGGGTGGCTTTGCTGCGCTGGTTTTGGCTCTCATTCACAACTCGTACATGGTACCTATAGGAAGGGAAAGAAAACATATACCTGTAAGGACGTCAGTCGTATGTGTCTCCTTATCTCTTACGTACACCTCACATCACAAAATGTACGACGGCTTCTGAGTCCTGGTGCTGCTCTAACCTAAAGAAAAGTTAGGTTCTTGGAACAAGAAATGAAATGCCATTGAAGTACAACAAAACATTCGTTTATTATCGCGAAGGAGTTCGGCAATAAGTAACAACGATCAAAGAAAGAAATAACAAAGGTCACTAAAACTAAGTTTTAAATTTTTATCCCTTTCGGAACACCAAAATGACAAACTAGGTTATTGACCTTAACGGGATCTAGGTCACCCGATACTTATAAGTGATAAGAAATTTATGTTACACTTGACATTCCTAAAAATAAGAAATCCTAGAATGGTCAAAAACAAGGCACAACCACTTCTCTTCGTTAACGCTTACCAATGCAAAAATTAATTTTTTAAAACAAAATAGTAATTAAAATTATAGTGAACAATCTGATAGCGTTAGGTAGACAACATCTAACATCAAAGACATTAGAGAAGAAGAATTAGTTGATAGTTGTTATCGATATTCTAACATTATAACTTGACAGGTGCTATAAGTTGCAAATTTCAAAAGTTATATATTGTAGCTACACATAAGAAAGTGAAATATCAAAAAGAGTAACTTAAAATATAGCTTAAACAAAATTCTGTACCTTTTACTTTTATTGAAATACTCCAATATTAATTGCAAAAACAATAACTGAACTTTACATCGTTTAAATTTTCGTTTGCAAAAGAAATTTTGAACGTCACACTCTGTATGTATATAAATCTTACTAAAAATCTAGACAATTTTACGATATATTCTATTCATAATTTGTGCGTATAAAACTCAAACAAACAATTTACTTTAATTCAACAAGTTATTCTAAACATTTACTTCAAATTCAATTCAATTTTTATCGAGGAAGGTATAAACTTAAAAGGTAGCGGAAAACATTATTTGAAAGATTCTATACAAAGTGAAATTCTATAATTACAATTTCTTCTTATGGCGTGCAATATATTATAATTGAGCTAATGAATTTTCATTCCCGCAAGTAAATAATTTATCATTACGTTATTTTCAAAATACAAGGGACATCAATTGGTAACTTGCTTTTCTGTTATCGTAAAAAGGTTGAAGTTCTGGCTTTTATTAATATGTGCGAATTGAAATGTTGACAACTAACAAAGATAAAACTAACCTCGGCTCCGTGTAATAGAGCGGCGTCGACAACGTCAGCTCGTGTGGCTTGCCAGATATCGTTCTATACCATGAAGGCCAACAATTTTATTACGTTTTGACGGAATTATCCATATACATATTTCCAAGACTAATTTGTTTTGTTAATTGAATTTTCCAATAAGGAAGCAGCAGATGATAATAAATAGTACTTCCTTTCAACGTTTACGAATTTGTAACAATCATGTTTATTAAATCCAACCGGTACTATAATTAGTGATGGAAATTAATTATGACATAAACAAATTCAAACAATCTTACCCGTGGTAATGTAACACGGCACGATATAATCAAAAGAAACAAACTAATAAACAATGTAACACACCATAATTAGGAATTTTAGTGCGGAACTTTAGACGACGTTCCAATTCAATTCTAAACACTAGCAAAAAAATTCGTATCGCTTTCGCAGCGCTTTATCTACACATATTCGCAAAGCACAGGGGCGCACTTAGTTGAAATGTTACATTATTATTTTTATTTTATAAACAAAATTTTACCGATTTCACAACGAAATACCCAACAATTCAAAGGCGTAAATTAATTAACTCACTTTAACAGATCAAAATTCAATAAAATACCCACAATTAAAAAGAAAACGTTACAATTAAAAGTATAAATGATTTATTTTTCAGAAACAAGTGTTAACTAGTAATTACTCAGATAAGTACGATGTAACATTAAGTCAAACAAAGGTAAAGATCAGTGTAAGCAATATCGTTGCCAAATCGATTCGTACATTATCTATTCCTGTGAGCTTGGAGTTATTGACCGAAACAATGGTTCAGAATTTGATGCGCTTGATACGTAAAGCCACACGACGCAGTTGCCTTTTCTTTTATTGGGCACCTATCAGATTTAGCGACTGCTATAAATTGCCATAGTTGGGTGTTATTTTCCAGAGTTTGAGATGACATCTTCTACGATAGGTAAATATGTACCCCGCTGCGTATTCACTTCTTCTTGTTCTGCATAATTAATGGAGCATATTTCATGCTCTGAAACACCAAACTGTAGGTGTAGGTCATCATATTTCTTTTACTGTGATGCCTTCAACTCTTTTAACGCCATTCATTGTTGTTTCATCGACTTTTCCGTGATACCTTAGATTTCTTCTTGGAATTTGTTTTTTCTTGATTTAATTTCTTCTTGCAATTTACTTTTGCAATTTTTTTGTGATTTATTCTTGTCATTTATTTTGATTTGAACTAATTGATAACATTTTCTTGTAACTTATTTGTAATTTCTTTTTATAATTTATTTTGGTTGAATTTAAATGATAAAATTATCTCCTGGAATTTATTTTGATTTGCTGTAATCTCTTTTTGTAATTTATTTTGACTTCTGTTAATTGATAACATTTCTTGTGATAATGTACTTTGATTGGAACCCATCTTATCTTGCATATTCTGCAGTATTTTTAATAATGATTCCATATTTCTATTCACACGTTTAGTGAAAGGCATCAACGCTTAATTTTAACTTACACTTATTTAATACAAAATTGGTAAAGATTTCTCCTATACAACACATAGTATGAATTTTAAATAAATAAAATTTCTTACAAATGTAATTTTAGCAAATGGACATTAGCATGGCAAGTCACCACAAAATTACACCACCTAATAAAATTGTAAGTAAGTGAACGGAAACTTGCATTTTCTAATAGCGCGCCATTTTATATCATAAAATAATAGTACTTATTATGTGCTTAAAAGGTTGATTTACATCTTCAAATAATTTTCCGGGCTTACCTTGTGCTGAAGATCCCAAACAAGGATGAAATCGCGATACACGCGTGACTCCGGTGCGCTATTTGCAAATGCAACCTTTTGCTCGGTTACCTACAATTTTGTTAGCTTATGTGCTTCTTACACTAATTGCAACAAATCTTGCAAGTTATTTAATTATTTACGAGTTCTCTAATTTATACAATTCACCATTAATTATTATTCAATACGTAGATATAGATTTATTTTGTCTAACATTTGCTTTTAAAGCATAATCTATCTATTAATGTCTTTACACATTAATATTAATTACAGAACTAACTAAGCAGTGATTCATCTATTTATATGTGAATTACAAATTCTAGTATATACAGGAAAAATTGAGAAACAACGTTTCATTCAAGCTGGTGATTCGATATAAGGATGACTCAACACGGAAATATACTGAGTGACTGATAACATATGCCATTGCTAATTGTGTTACAACATTTAATTAAATATAAGCACTTATAAACCGAATACATAGGTGTTGATTAAAAAGGGTCGTTCACACAAGGTATGTGGTTTTCATCTTTCTAGGCATGCATTCTATTTCTTATAATGTTTCAATTGCTTCTCAATTGAGTACTTTGGATAAGAACTTGCTTGCTGGTTTCTAATTCTTTAACTATCAGTTAACTTGTCAGATATCATATTTGTTTTGCAAGCGTCGTAATTGAGCAATATTTCTGTTTCAGTCTCATCTTCTTTCCATATCTTTCCTAAATACTGAATATTTTGAGATTCTTACCTAATTGTCAATTTTTAGGTGAATTTTTGTTTGTAACCAATTTGATACGTCTATTTTTGATTAAAACATAAATGTCTCCTTTTTAATGCCAATAGCGTTCTAAGATGTAGTATTTGTTGATGTATTAGACATTATCGAATTTTTGACGATGCTAAAAATATCTTAGTTGGTATTTTTTTATTTTGGCATTGAAGAAGATATCCCCTTTTACTTCTGCTTTTAGAACTTAATGTTTAGGAACTTCCTTATTTTGATCTAATCTTGGTCGCGAGATAGTTTCTGTACTTATTCGATGCTTTATCTGCAATTTCAATATTCTGGCCTATTTTATTGACAGCCCTCGCTTATTTAAAACATGTCACGTTGGTACCCTCCCTTTTATCGCATTGTTATTGTGCTTCAATATTGTTTGCCTACAAATGAAGTTATTGTACTGTCAACGTATATATATTATCGGCGAGAACCCAAATTAATTTGTAGTCCCGGCTGCCGAGTATCGTAGAGGCTAGCCTAAACTTTCCATTGCGAGGGGAGCCGTTTAATGCATACCTCCTGTCCAACTTAAGGACGCATATCTGCGTTAACTGTAATTAATATATTTAAACCTTACTTCTAGTATAGTAGCTTGATTAGTTTTCCTCATTTCTCTTGAATTAGGCCACATTCAAGAGCCGAGGAAATTTATATGTAAACATTTATATCCTACTGTTTTGTGTGTATAATATAAACCATTTTGTTTAGTAATAGATATACAATACTGACCAAATTGGCTTTCATTTTGCACCTAGCATAAGGTACCAGTGATTGCCTTGTATTTCAGGGATTATGTGTTAAATCTGGGGCCCCCCTTTTTAGCCAAGATCTTAATTTATAATATTATTCAAGTCCCAGATAAGCGGAAACCCCGCAACAACCCAAATATAGCCACGGAACCGTTTTTCGCAGTTCCGAGCAACAGTTCCATTTAGTGAATGGCCCACCAGGAGCTGTGGCGCCCCTTCTTTATTTATATCAAATCTTTGTACGTTATTTTAGCGTATCCCTTAGGGCGCGGACGAGCTGGTGTATTTCCTCAGGAATCCTCCCTACTCCGCAGAGCTAGTGGGTGATTAGCCTAGTTGCAGTGCGTAACGCTAAACGAGTCCGTGACTATATACTCGGATGGTTTCCTGCATTTTCCCATGTTTGCTGTGTTAATTAAAATTAGGAGTTTCTATTTTATTTGCTTTACCTGAGAGGTATTTGAGTGACAATGCTAATGTTAGAGCCTGATTGTGTTGATTGTTTCCGTAGCCGAACCACAAGGTGAGAATGCCGTAATAATTCTATACTCAGACCAAGATCGAAGTAGCACAAGCATCCACCTGACCTGGCACTACTGCCTATTTCACAGGTTTTTTTTGACTTACCTAATCAACAAAGTTATCTGACTTGGCTTGTATAAAAAGGTATGATTTTATGGAAGAATCTATAAAATTTGTCTCATAATATTTTATAGAATCAGTCCTTAGGCCATCTTTGTTGGTGTATTTCATAGAAGCAATGTGAGTAGAGAAGAATCACGACCTATCGAAGTAAATCACTTTGATCAGTGTTTGGAACGGCGAAGTTTTGGAATAAAATTATGTCACCATTATCCGAATATCGCACTTGGTACTATTAATTAATTCTCGTATTAAGTATGGAAACGTGTATAAAGTAAATAAAAAGAAGTTATTCTAATTAGCGAAAAGCTACACTTGCCTCGAAAAATTCAATTAAAATATGCAAATTAGGAATTATTGGGAAGGGAACATTTAGAATTTAAAGCAGATTTCAAATCACAAATTTTGTAAACAGTGCTGGGCGTTGTTTTATCGCAAACTCTTGCGATAATTATTTTATTGGTTAATTTCATACGCGCGATGATCCGTATCTAAAATTAACCAATCAAATAGTTATCGCA
Source organism: Phrixothrix hirtus (assembly GCA_024586415.1). Classification (NCBI taxonomy): domain Eukaryota; kingdom Metazoa; phylum Arthropoda; class Insecta; order Coleoptera; family Phengodidae; genus Phrixothrix; species Phrixothrix hirtus. Next base: position 5,907 of record JAHWXV010202822.1, on the reverse strand, counting down.
AAAGTTTGCGATGAAAGATGTCAAATATCAGCTCTGCAATTCTACTTAAATCAGAAAATGCTGTTAATAGCTTGAAAATGGATCAATAGTTTGCAAATAATCGAAATAGACGGTACTGAGCGTTTTATGCCTAGAAAATATTTGTATTGACTCAATTAGCGTTTTATGGAAAAAGTATAGACTAGAAACTTTTAATATATGTAACCTGTATTTTATTTTCTTTTTCAAATGCATAATGTCCATTAAATACCTTTACTGAAAAAGCTAATGGCCAAAAATAATAATAGCGTTTAATAACTTCCATTTATACGGTTCAATGTACTCTCTTTTATAAAACTAATATTTTTATTAAATAAATAATTAAGGCATATTGATAAACAGTTAACCTACTTAAGAATGAATCTATTCAATTTTTGCTTCTTTTCAATTATTTAGAACGTGAAATGTTTTTGTTAATTATTACAAGTCAATAAACTTATTCATACCATTTTAAAAAAGGTTAATGTTTCTTATATTTTTGAAACTACTTATACTTTAGAATTACAAATACATAATTCAAAATTTCCTGTTTTTAATTTTTATATGAACTCCTTTTAGGCACTTCCAACTTATTTCCTTGCCAAGTTAGAATTGTGAAGCCAATGCCAGTGACCTAATAGCATAGTTGCTTGTGTTTTGAAGCTGTTATTAGCATGTTTATAAATTTTAGTACTCGGTTCCTGATTGGCCCATCAGTCGTGTACAATCGACTGTTCATTTCAAGATAAGAATGTTAGGCATAGGTGAAGAATGAATTGAAGAAAAAGTCACATAGGTTGCTATTTTGGTTTTGTAAATGTGTAATTTTGTAATTATGATTTTTAAATTACAGGTACTGCAAACATACCTAATTTTTAAAAATATGTGCTTATATTATTTTAAGGTTATAATGTAATTTAATGAAAACAATTAATTAATTTTTGTGTTTTAATTTTATAAAATATCCCTATATAATTTACGCTACTGAACAGGAGTACCAAATAAACACATTTATCCTTTACTAATATTACCTCTTTTCTTAAATGTTGACTTCAAAACACACAGCTTAGAGATCTACCTATGCTATTAGGTTATTGGCCAGTGCAGTGAAATGTAAAAATAAGGACGAATTAACTAATTTCCCTTACAAATTTAAATTTTCAAGTTACCTAATTGTAATTTTAAGCTGATAATATTTAAATTAAAAATTTAGTTTAAGTAGACCGGATTAACAATTTAAGGGGCTTAAAGTGGAAACTAAAATATTTAAGAGGTGTTTAACTTTTATGTATTCTCAATTATAGTATAAAATGAATGGTCAGGTACGAGAAGCTATTTTCATTAATTCTAAAAACCTTTTTCCTGTCGTTTCCTTATAAATTAAGTTTAATCCAAATGTCGGAGAGATGCCGCTAGTAGAAACAGCATTTCTCATCCTTCCAAAAAAAATCGCAATCTTAAGCTACAGAAATACTATAAGGTTACCAACAACCATCGACAAAATTTAGACTGAATGGTTAAGTTCTAAACGGCTGAAAAATAGATTCGAGTGCTTGAAAAAATTTAGTTCGAATGTAAATTGATAAAATAGGTTGTTTGTGAGGGTGACAAGAAAACACGATGTAGACGTTTTCGTCTCCGTTAATTACCACCGAAACAAATAACGAATATGACCATGATAAAAACGTTGGCCATAGAGCAGTTGTTGATCTTGCCGAAAACTCCTGTACTAATAGTATCATCAGTAGCTTTAGTGGAAAATGGGTCCAGGTGTTAATGCTAAATAACAAATATAGAATGGCTATAGAACCCTTAATATTTATTAATAACTTTTTACTGGGTGCTTTGTTGGGCAAATTTTTGTTTTTTCCGGCAATTGGGAGATCCACAAAATGTACATAGCTAATTTTTTACACATTTTATTTCTTAATACAATAAACTGCATCATAACGAAATTCGATACTAAAATTGTTTAATAAAGCAAGCACTAATAATTCATTATTTATTTATTTTTAATTTTCATAGAGGAATTTTAATGGTGACCTTATAAGTTAAAAAACATGTTATATATAAATGATCGATGTTATGCACAAATTATTTTATTTCATTTAGGGCCAATTTCACCAACACATTTAATCGTAGATTTTTCAAATTATGATTACTCTCTATGGAAATAATTGTCAACTACAATTCTTGCTGTGGTAATAATTAGTCGATTAAGCTAATCGATGATTAAATACTTTGGTGAAATTGGCCCTTAATGTTGTAAAATATAATAATCGCGTGGTAAAATTTCCCTATTAAAGTATGTAATATTTTACAACTAAGGAAGAGAAACTATGGAAATTCAGCTATCGGTTACGTATAAATAAAAAGAAGTTTTTGTTGTAATTTGTTTATCAGATTGAAATTTGAATATATTACATAAAATATCGGGTTTCGTACGTATTCTTGTTTTACCGAGAATATGTATACTTGTAAACATTTATCATGTCTTCCTTTAGCTATAGCAGCTATGAAATTATTAAATTTATTTAATGTAAAAATAATCAGTTGGTATTACATTAAATTGATCCTCGCAAAAGTAACGCGTTGACTTTGAAGAATCTTTCCCAATAATTCGTCTTACAACCGTAAACCACATCTTTCCTTTCGTCTTCGGTACGGTTAGAAATATTTGAAGTAGCGTTTTAATGTCAGTATTTGTACATCCTGGCATAAAACACCACATTTTGGAAGGCATATTAAACACGTTACTTTATTTGATCTGCGCCGATTAATGCAGAAGTCATCGAGCTACTGCATTTGAACTTCTTATACAGATATATAAACACTGTTGTATTTTTGCATAGGGCGAGGGCGTGACATAACGCACTTAGTTTCTATATGGGGTGTTTTCTAGCCTTGATTTAGCGGATAATTTTTAAAAATGTTTTTAATCATCGCAATGCATTTTTGTATACATAATTATTCCAATTTTGATTAAAGTAAAAATTGGTTGGCATATCTGTTTCTTATATTTTTAACTGTTTCAGTCAACCTGAATACGCTCAGGTAGGATTTTATTGCTTAAGCTTGGTGCTATGTGATCCGTAACCTATTTACTTGTTTTAAACACCGTTAAGGCCCAAACAGAATTAACACCATTTAACGACGTTTATTATTATGTAAGAAATAAAACTAACTCTTATTATTAGTGCATGCACAGAACAAACGTTTTGCAATGCCATAGGACACCGTTAGACGGTGATTGTTCGTGAACTTCCTAGTTTGTGCTCAAATACGGCGTCAAACGTCATTTAAACATTACCTTCTATTCATATATCTACAAAGATGACGAATTCGAATATTATAAAATCAAAATTAAAAGATAGATTCTTTTATAAAGTAACCTAATTTATTTCTATTTTTAAAAATGTCTCGAACCCACTGGGACGACTTTTTTTCTTGTAAAGGGCGCGGCAATCAAACCTGTAACCAGTCAAGAAAGAGGGCGGGGCAACTTAGCAAGCTTACTGTTGCCTTCCCCCCTACAAAGCGTTTCAGTAGCCATGGAACAGTGGTCCAAGCAAGAACGGTTGTTCACCGTGAATGCATTTTATCAAAGTGGTAGTTATGCAGCCCTCAACGCCGCTTTCGGACTTATTTACAGATTATTCGTAATCGGCCCATAACTTCTGTGAATTCAATAAAGTTATGGGTACAAAACTTTGAAAACATAGATAAAACGAGTAACAGACGAGGTGGTAGTGCGAGATCAGTGCGAACTTCCGTGAATGTTGAATGCGTAAGACTCGCTGTGACAAGAAGCCCTCGGAGATCAGCGCGTCGACAGAGTTCTGCGCTTGGAATTTCTGATAGGACGGTCAAAAGGATCTAGAGGTTTGATTTACACTATCACCCATACAACATTCAAATGGTTCAGGATATGAATGAAAACTATTTCGCTGCTCGACGGTGATTTTGTGCAACGTTTTTCGAAATAATTGAAGAAAACGAGGAAGTTATCCACTCGCTCTGGATAAGGTATTGGAGTGATGGAAACCCTCAAGCACTCCATCAAAAACCTCTCCATTCGGCCAAGGTAACAGTTTGTGCGCAATATCTGCAACGGGAATCATAGATCCTTTTTTTTTTGAAAACGAACAGGAGCAAGCCGTGAATGCGGAGCGCTACTCGTAAATTTTACGAACATTCTTCATTCTTGACGTTCGTGAACATGGACTGAACGATGAAACTTTATTTCAACAAAATGGAGCCACAAGCCATACGTGTGAGCATGAATCTACTCAACGAAGTTTTCCCAAATCGGATGATATTCCGGAACGGAGCGATTCCTTGGCCTCTCCGTTCACCCCACGTGATTTTTTCTTGTGGGGCTACCTTAAGAGCAAAGTTTTCCAAGAACGGCCTCGTACTCTTGCAGAACTAAAGGTAAAAATCCATCAGGAAATCCAAAAAATCCCTCAGCAGATGCTTTATGATGTAATGGAAAATTTAGGACATCGACTGCAAGAATGCATCCATCGAGATGGACGTCATCTTAATGGAGATTTTTTAAACATTAAATGTTTCTTAAATGTTTTAACGTAGATTAATATGGTATTAATAAAATTTTAAAAATGCAAATTTCTTACAGTTATTTCAAAAATGCATGTTTGACTGCCGAACCCTGTATAATAGTTAATGCGGCAACGCAATAAAAATAACTAATTCCGTAGATAATAAATAAAACGTTAAGCTGACTTCGTCTAAATCCATTTCGATTTTATTATTTTAACTAATATATGGTTATATTCTAATCATGTAGTACAAATAATATTCACCGCGATGCCGTAAACGGCGTTTATTGTTTTGGGTCTTAACGCGTTTACGTTCAATGTCAATATTGTTTTTCTGTTATTATAACTTTCTTAATTGACACAAATTAATTTATGTCAGCCCTGTATAAATTCTATTTCTAATTCTTAGTTACAATATTTCAATAAACTATAATAAAAATTATCTACACTAATACTCTATGGATTATTTATCTACAAAATTAAAATGTTGAATTATTAAATTGTAATATATATCACTTTTAAATAATTATAAATTTTGGAATGTTACAGAACAGATAGTTAGTTATGACATTTCAGAGCTCAGCAGTTAGCGAACGCGAGATTCATGGCGGTGGGTTGCGGAGAAGTCGTGATACCTAGATGTCATTGCTAAGCTGGTTCCTTTTAGTTCTTTTTGTTTGATTTTATTTTTTATTCTAAATTTAAATTATGTTTTAAGAACCATGTGGTCTAACTTTAAACGGCTGTATTAAGTTTCGAAATGTACTGTATTTATATTATTCAGCTTCTAAATTTAAATTATGTTTTAAGAACCATGTGGTCTAACTTTAAACGGTTGTATTAAGTTTCGAAAGGTACCGTATTTATATTATTCAGCTCTAATTGAGTTCCTTATAAGATGAAAATTGGTGGGTTGCTGCTTTAATTAATTATTATCTAACGATATAACACCTGTGACCCTGAGTTGGGCTTTTAACGTCTGCATTAGCGTTCTCGCTAATTTATGTGATTTCATGTCAAGTTTAGTTGTTTCTGTCCATGTTTTTGATTATCCATTATCTTAGAGGCTTTCAGCATCACCGTTCACTGTCCATTTATTATTTAGTACGTAGATATATATTTTCCGTATCTTAATTTTTGAAGTAAGCACCAAATTCTTGGACAAATTCTGGAATTTATTATTACTTTCGAAGCTCATGTTACCGCTGCTAATTAAAATATAAGACTATAATATTTTTACTTTCTCTTACGTATATGAAATATACTATAGAGAAAGTCATGTTTTCGGTCCAAATTTTCGATGTCCAGTTTTTAGCGGAAATACACG
>JAHWXV010202759.1:0-10777 GCA_024586415.1 Phrixothrix hirtus | reverse complement strand
TAATTTTACAAAACAAAATAGTAGTCAAAATTACAGTGAACAAAACTAATAGCGTTAGGCAGACGACATCTAACATCAAATACGTTAGAGAAGAAGAAACGGTTGTTAATTATTATCGATTTTCTAACATTATAGCTTTACAGGTGCTATAAGTTGCAAATTTCAAAAATCATATATTGTAGCTAAAACATTAAAAAGCGATTTAAAATAAATAGCTTATATAAATTCTATATCTTTTACTTTTACTACAATACTCAAATATTTGTTAAAAAACAATAACTGAACTAATCGTCGTTGAAAGTTTCGTTTGCAAATGAAATTTTAACATCACACCTCGTATATATAACTTCTAAAAATCTATACAATTTTACGATAAATTCTATTTTTATAATTTGTGTAAACAACTCCGAAATACAACTGTGCGAAAGTAAAACTTGGGCAAAACAATTTATTTTAATTCACAAACTTCTTTAATCAGTTACTTTAAATTTTGACTTCATTTTAATCGAAGAGAATATGAGCATAAAAGGTAGCGGTAAACATTATTTGAACGATTTATTCAAAGTGAAATCCTAAAAGTATGTTGGCTTCTTATGCTGTTTAATATATTATGTTTGAACTAATGAATTTTCATTCCCAAAGGTAAATAATCTAGCATTACGTTAGTTTTAAAGTATAAAGGACATCAACTGGTAACATGCTTTTCAGTTATCGTAAAAAATTGAAGTTCAAACTTTTTGTCAGCACATACGGATTGAAACGTATGACGGCTAACAAAGACAGACTAACATAGGCTCCATATAAAAGAGCGACGACGACGACAACAGCCTGGGTGGCTTGCCAGATATAGCCCTTTTCTGTTGAATGCCAGCAATTTATTGCACGTTGACAAAACTATCCAAATTCATATCGCCAATACTATTTGCTTTGTTAATTAGGTTTTCTAACAAGAAAGCGACAGATGATGACAAATAGGACTTTCTTTTAACTTTTATGAAATCGAAACACCGGTACTTTTTACTATAGTTAATGATGGAAATTAATTGAGATTTAAACAAACTGAATCAAACTTACCCGTGATAGCGTAACACGGCACGATACAACCAAAAGGAAATAAACTAACAAACAATGTAACATACCATGATTAGAAATTTAATGCGGAGTCTTAGACGACGGTCTTCAACCAACGCCCTTCTAATACTGACACTCAAATTCGTATCGCATTTGCGGGGCTTTATCTGAATACTTGAAAAACACAGGGGCGCACTTATTTAAAATCTTACATTCATATTTTTATTTTACACCCAAATTTATCGATTTCACAACGAAATACCGAACAATTTAAAGGCGTAAATTAATTAATTCAACTTGACATCGGAATTCATTAAAATACCACTCATTAAAAAAAGAACGTTACAACGCGTATTTAAATACCTTCAGTTATTATAGAAGTAGAATAACCAAAATGAGCTCAAAACATAGAATCAATACACGTAAAATAATTAGTGTATCTGAGAGCCCCTCTTTGGTGTCAAATAACGGTTGTTGATATTCAATTAGATAATAAAGGGAATTATCCACACGTACTAAGGGGCTTAATGCAGTACCTGCAATATTTGAGGACGTACCAATTAACACATACATTGACTTTTCGTCAACAAATGTGCTGTACAATTAATTCTAAAAATTCTAATATAATTTGGACCAGAGTTTTTAAAACGTTATTAAGCCTAAACGAACGATATCCAAGTTCTTTATTATCCTTTTATGAATGCATAATGGACAAAGAATGTGCTATTTAAGTGTTCGCGTCTATAAAACATATGTGCATTTAGAAAGGATAGTAAATGTTTATATTGATAGCAACGCAGTTGCTTATACAATTTTAATGTGCTTACTCGAATAAACGATGTAGATGTAGAAAGAAATTTTTTGATAGTATTATAACTGTCTTGATACCTACTCTAAGAAAATCAAACGTTTTCAAATATAATTCCAATTAATTTCATTTTTATATATTTGTTTTCTTTAAATTCCCAATTATATGTTGGGTTCTACCAATATCTTAGTGTAACTTTTCGAAATAAAACTTTGTCAATAAATTGTCACGATAAACCTATAAGACGTTAGTGTCCATATCAGAACGCTATAAATCAATAGTAGACTTCATTACAGGCTTTTCTTTGGAATTTTTAGCTTACAATTAGCAGTTGCTCTCTATCTGCTTCTGGCATATCTGAAAGCGTTAATAAATTATTCCTTATTAAAGCTCTAAAATTTTGATCATGCTCACCATAAGACAAAAGCTAGCTATAAAATTACGTTTAATCGTATTACCTTAAATTATAAAAACTTTGGGTCATTCATTTTAAACTAGTTAATTGTTTAATCATGGTATGTTGAGAAGCAATATCTATTAAAAATTTTGTTATTTCTTTATAATGAAATATGTCACGGTTTAAATGATATTTTTAAATAATTTTTAACTTTCAGTACTTTATTTTAAAAGATTTTAAATCTATGTACCATAGAAGTTTTTGTACTTCCCTAACATTTATTTAAAGTAGGCCACGCAGAGGATGTTTCGTTAAATAACCGGATTAGAAGATTATTACAAAGTAATACACCTGAAATTGTTTTATATGTACAAACTAAGTTTTGTATCGTCGAATAACGTTGTTCAATTTATGAAGCAATTTTCCTAGTTTATTTAAAACTGGCGCATTTTCCTATCAAAAATTACTGCCAAAAAGCACTAAAAATATTACTTACATTGAACAAAAATACTTTTATTCAAAAGTTCGCCAATTTAAATTTACTGTACTTAACATTAAAGGCATCAGATGAATACTGACACATAGCGATTCTTATTACTTTAAATACACTTGTCAAAGTTGTGATACAATTATGATTTCAATGGTTGTGTGATGCGACCAAACCACAGAACATTCCAGTACATAATTAAGGAACTGAAATTCGGTGCACCTACTAGGTATGAAAATTGAATAACGGGACTACCTTGATTACAAAATTGAATTAAACAAAAATTTAAATACATCGCATCTCCTCCAAAATAGTTCCCTTGCACGTTTATACACCGCTATATGGACATTTACCACTGGTGGAAACAGTATTGTGGTCATCAGCTGTCAATGCTCTACATAGCTCTGGCATTTTCTTTTTTAATTCGTCAAGACTTTCAAAGTGTCCCGTTAAGCTTGCTTTTTATCTCAGAGAATAAAAAGAATTAGCAGGGTGGAATATTATCTCCTTAACCGTTCAATAAGTTACGGTATCACTTTTGCAAGTTTTAGTAAAAATTTTATATGGACTCAGTTCAATACTTGTGTTTGACATAGTATTAGAAAAACAACACAACACTCATATCGATATACTTCAATAACTCAGTCACTAATTATTGGAAAAACAATTCTATATTTTAACTGTTGACATTTGAAGCTCCATGCATATTAACAGCACAGATACCGTTGCTAGGCAATGATTCAATTCAAGGTAACATTTTATGACTTCCATGCTCGTTGCGTTATTTGTGTAATGTCAGCCGGCTTTTAGCTTCATTTACTTAGAACACTCGCTTTGTAATATCGACTTAATCGGTTGACTAACCTTTGAATAGAGGTTACCTCGTATAACGTTGTTCCGTTAACCACGTTAGCCGCGTTCGCTAATATATTTTTACCAGTTGTGTTGTACTTGTACTATTAATGATTTTTGATTTTTAAAATATGTACAAGTTTATAATTTTGGTTAGTTTTCGTTTGAGTTATTGTTCATTCTCTACTTCTTACTGATTTCCTATAAGATTTTTGGTTGCTGATGTTATGCAGAGTACATTTTAACGACGATTTACGTCCTAATTTAATTTAACTAGAAGAATTGCCGCCGCTGATGAAGAGATTCGGTTCTGGTACTGACTTTGTTCATCTCACTGCATTAAGAAATTACATTCCTGTCTGGTGATATTTAAGTAGATATTGAAAGGTAACTCGCGATGAGCAATAAGACGTCTTAGAGCAGCAAGTAAGTTTTCGGTGCTAAGTCTGTAACCACCTCGAAATTAATAAACTCTGAACTACGCTCGCTTTTTTCTTTTATCACAATCAGCCCCGCATTATCTATGCCTATATTGTAAAATGGAAGTGCCGGTTCTATTCGTACCTTTGGTAAGCAACTCATAATGTATTGAACGAGTTTAGGATTAGCGTTGTCAAAAATTATTTTTCTAAAGATACTTCGTCCCGCTGTTGGTCAATATCTATCTCTTGTTGACGCCATTACTCCATTGGTCCCGCAGTTCAAAAGCTGTTTGTGTTCGTTTCTTATTAGACAACCAATAAGAAATGGACAAGATTGTAGTGTGTTTTATGTTATAAGAAAAACTAGTCATTTGTATGCGCCTACCAATTCTTACCACGCCTTGGTTATCTAAAAATAGATTAAGATTAAAAAGTTTGTTAGAGGATAATTCATTTATGTCCCTCTATATTGTGAACTCTTGATTAACCTTATTAACGCTTCTTGCATCTCCTGCGGTTTAATGGGAACATGGAAGTGTTCAGATCCCTTGACCTTTAAATGGCAATAAAAACTAAAAAAATAAGAAACAATACGTTGGAGTTTGGCTAAAGCTGGATATTTAGAAAAGAAGGATATTCATGGCACTAAGAAAGATTGACAACTTTTCGAGCTTACGTTTTATGAGACAGAATTTTCCTAGAGCAGCCACACCTAGTCAGACCATCACAGTTCGGTGAAAATCAATTTGTTCAATTCTGTACCTCTAATTAACAGATCGGCAATGTTATCCTCCAATTTTACATGCTTCCAGCTGTCTACTTCCGTTAATAGTTGAATTTCGGCGATCCAGTTCGCTACGAATGTATTCCATTTCACTGGTATACTACGCATCCAACACAGCGAGTGGAATTGGACATTACTGAATTTCCTGACCGTATCCATTAAACGGGCTAGTAATAAAGCAGCACATAGCTCAAATCGCGCTAATAACGCGCTTTCTATCGGACATACCTTTGATTTTGCGCATAGTGACATTACGCGAGGCGTACCTTTGGCGTAAAAAGCCTTAACGTAGATGCAAGCGCCGTGCGCTCTTTCAGAAGAATCGAAAAAACTATTCAGCTCAATGACAGGCATTTGCGACCCACCTAATATGTTGAGGCACTGCTAATGGTTGTAATTGATATAATGTGTCTCGAAAACTCAACCACTGAGGCTGAATATACTGAGGAACAGTTAGATTCGCAAAATTTTTCTTTGTCATATACCTTCAATTATTAACTTTGGAGTGATTGTCACTGGACGCAGCAATCCTAATGGATCAATTATTTTCGCCGCCGCTGGGAAAATTGTTCTCTCAGTCACGGGTTCTTTATTGCCTATTTTAGTCGTCTTATACGAAATACTATCGATGACTGGATTCCAAATTACTCCTAAAGTTTTGGTTACCTGAACATCTATAAAATCGATTTTCCTTTGTTTCAAATTTTCTAGAATTTTTCTAGATTTTAGTATATATCCTTATCGTTAAAACACCATTTTCGCAGCTCTACACCAGCTGAGCTCTCATTTTTAATTATCCTACTTGAGTCCGGGTATTGCTTCTTGTAGTCGAGTTGCTTTAGGTACGGTAAAGCAAATAAGGAGGCTACAGCAGTACCATAGGTGACGGTGTTCAATTGATCATTATCTACCGGGTGAGTTTAGTCAACTATCCAGATTATTAACTATAATGATCTTTGATTTTTATTTATTAGTATCTGCCGACACATTTTTGCCACATCAGCAGTAATTACATAAGCCCATAATCTAAATATTAGTAATATTAAAAATTTATTTTGAATAACGGGGCCAACGCATTGGACATCATTAATAGATATTTCCCTAATTCATTGTTTTGGCGCTATTATCAAACACTACCCGTATCTTTGTGGTTAGACTGTCTAGTTTTGGAAGAATATGATAAAGGCAAATAGTATTTTGCAGCTTGTTTAATGCTGTTCTCCCTTATTTTTGTCATCTTCATCAAGAAATTTAATGTAATTTTGCTTCATGCTAGATCACGTTCTAGCTTCCTTTCCGGGGAATACAGCCGCTTTAGGGAGAATTACTTGGAATTTACTAAGTGAGTTATCAAAATGTTTTTAATAGGATGCTAACAATAAATTGACCACAGGATGCTAGTTTTGTTATTTTAGTGGAGCTCCCCTCACAATACTGTTGCTTTAGAAAATATGGCTTGCTTACACTTTAAGCTGATACCAATGATCATCTTACAGGAATATGGATCCAGTTCGAACTGACCGAACAGCCCAATACTGTTTTTTGCAATACCGGTTTTGCCCTCCTTAGTATGTGTTAACCTACACAGAGCAAATCCCAAAATATGTCCGCACTTAGCAAGAGATCAACTTTGCGTCTCTCGTTACATTTTCTATCTGCTAAACGAATACCCGGTGATTTGCATAATTTTAATAAACAAAAGGATTTCGTTGGCAATGGATCAGTAACATTTTTAAGATTAAACATGAAATGCTCTTTTTAAATTGATTAATTAACGACCAAAATACTACATTCGTTTTAAAGCGAATATTGGATACCCGCTTATGCCTGAAAGAGTGAGGCGTTGTTTAGATTTTTTAAGCCTAATTTACTCTAGAGTAATGAAATTTGTCTGAGAGTATGGATTAAGAAGAGTCTTATGCATATCCAAATTTCCATTACCATCAGCAATATGAACACATGCCGTGGATAAAATGACCTGAGGTAATTTAGTATTTGCACAACTACTGTGAGGAACTGTGATTGAACTTTTGAATAATGAGCTTGCGCTATCACATTGAAAACTCCGTAGTCGAGCATTCGCTCTTCCTGTTATTTGCCGAAACCTTTTCAAGATGTAACAGGTGTTGCGGTTTTTCCCACATCTGCTCCATAAACTTGATCTTCCATCTTTTATCACGTGGTCCTTTTGTAAACAGTTCAAACAATGTTGAAGTCCCCTTCGATATATATATATATTCTTTGTTTCGGATCTAATTTAAGGAAGGCTTCACAACGATAAAGTTGATAATTCCCTTGACAGTGAAAACATTTTCTTTTAGAAACTGGTTACTATATAGGTTTTGTTATTTTCGTTTAACATTGCTTGATTATTACTTGAATTTGTATTTTATATTCTCTGATCATATTTGTTAGTTTTGAATGACCCTAAATAATTACATTCTTTTACATGAATTTGTAAAACTCATCTGCCGAAGGGAAATGACGCGTAGGAGGATTAAATTTTGAAGATATAACATAAATTAGTAAAAGGTCGATTGTACACTGCTAAAAACGTTTTAAAGAACCCATAACCTTTAAAACAGCATTCAAAATCCTTGTAGCATAACCCTTGACTCCTTTTCTATAGACTCTGAAGGAAATAGCATATTTATTTTACTTTGTACAATAAGTTTTTTAGTTTCAAATCGTTTCTTTAGAATGTATGTAAATGGATAATTATATGCAGAGGCTTTAAGATTATTAATTACCTTAGCTGCCGCATCAGTTAAATAAGAGCGCAAATAATAAAACCTTTGTAGGTTTATTAATTTCACATTAAGATTTATAATTAAATCAAAAGCATCGTGGAACCCTACCCAATCCTGAAACTATGCCAAATTTCAGTAAGGAGGTACTCGGAAAACGCTAGTGCCGTTTTCTCATGCATACCTTCCACTACTCGATTCTTTTGTATTGACCTTATTTTGGAATTGGTTTGAAAAAATAAATCTTCGAACGTTTTTAAACCGTTTATTTGAGCACTTAAGGCTTCATTTTCTCATAAATCGATAATTTTGAAATGTATTTGTTCATAAGAATTAATTATATCATTAGCACCTAAACGATTTTTTTATTTCTGTTAATTCGTCATATGTAATTATTTTTCTAACATGCCAATCTTGAAAAGCATTATTAGATGTTGTAATACGCGTCTTTAACCTTGTTATTTGCGCAACTGATTCCTTAATGACATCGTTAGAAGAGAAACGGAAAGAATTGGATATGCAATTATATAGAAACTGCATGAACCCTTACTGGTAGTGCTACCTAATGTCGACCAATATTTTACGAAACTATAATACTGTTGGTTTAATTTAATTATGACGTAATACTACTGTATGTTGAATGCGACTCGAGGACCAATGCTTGGGAAGCGTTGAATTATTCCTGATAATGATTGAAAGAGAATAATTTATTTTAGTCTTCTCTACACTGCTGTGCTAGATTTAAAGTAAATTAACATTGCTTTTAATAAATAAACTCAAAGGACATTTAATTATATATTTTAAATCAATATATGTAAAAACACAACATTTCAAAAGAATATTATAATGAATAAAATATCTTATTTTTATTTCTACTACTTGAGTAATACTAAATACATTTTAAACTTTGAAAATTACCGTTTGTTCAACAGAAGAGATACAGGTATGGAATACGATAACTAAGATCTTCAGCTAATGTATATTTAACCACATTCCTTTCTATACTTTTGTATTTACAAATTTCATGGAAAATTATTCGACAACGCAAACACACACTGTTATAAATTTACACGTAAATAAATCTGTTTTCACTGTAATGCTTGTTTTCATTGCTTCCTATTTCGCTTTTAACGTTATTATCGACTTTTTTTATTAGAGTTGTTTAGAATAGCTTTTACCCTTTTAGCTAAATAATTTTCAGTTGCGTAAAACTCGTGTCGGTTTCGACTAAATATATATAATGCTTTTCTGAATCTTAATCTTTTCATTTTTTTTTAAACCGATTAGCGCTCTTATTTATTTTATCCTTACAGCTACTATGAACATTATTAGAGATTGATGACTAATCAAGTTTACTACGAGCTGTTACGTACGTACGAAGTACTCGAACTCGCCTACGATTCACTCCCTATCTACTAAGACTAAAGAAATTTCGCTCCACGTTTATAGTGGAAGATTTTACTTCTACACAATTTCGTTTTACTTTCTAAGCTGACCGTTATAATATTTATATACCATTCTTTAGCATAGATACGCATATGCAACCTAATTACCTTAAAAATTCATCAGCTCTGCATTCGCTTGAACTCCTGTCAGTAAGAACTAATATCACAAACATACAACATAGGAGCATTTATATTTTAAGCTCGTAGTGCTTTGTATTAGAAGATGTATCGATTTCAATTGTATCAGCGGTAAATATCTATGTATCTGGAAAATTTTACTTAATTTTCTAAGTTTAAATTCATTCTGTGTAATGCCTCTATTGAAAATTTACTATGCGCAATTTTAAAGAAACCGTTTCATTTTTCAATGTCCTTTAAATTAAGTTTATGTTAATATCTATGCAGCTCACGTCTTTGTATAACTACAATGTATTTGGTTAAATAATAGTTATTTATATAGAGGCCATTAAGATTTATTACGCTCATAATTATACAAAATTTGATACACAGCAGGAATCTTAATGTTTTCCAAGCTTTACGTATAATTTTATATCCCACGGGCGATAATGCAATTTATAACATACTATAAAGTTAACCTTCTCGCTCGCGCGCCATAAAGTTGCAGCTAACGTTCAAAAACTTGTTCATAAAGTACACTTTAACGCCGAGTTGTGCATAAATGCTTTAAAGAACTTCATGAATATGAATAAGACACTTTCACATAATTATAAATCAAACATTAGTAAAATACTGAACGAAATAATTTTTAATTAAATAAATTGTTCTCTATCTATTTCTTGACAATAAGAAATACATTGAACAATTTTACAAAAACCTATACAATTATTAATGAAATTATTGCGAAATATAGAGGTTAACAGAATTGCATAAGTAACTCAAGAAATTAACTAATATTAAATTAAATAGCCGAGTGAGAAAACTTCTAAGAGTCCTAACCAATACATATACCTAGTTTCCATTGATAAATCAGGATCTCAGTTATTCAAAAATAATTTCTGAATTCAGTAAACAATACTTTCTTTTAACCCTAGAACGCTAAGCATATCCCAAGTACTGCTTAAAACTAAACATTCGTAAAATCTACGACTGTCTTAGTTTTGTATTTTTTTTCTTTATATAAATACAAATTTAACAATTAATTCACAAAAAAAACTTTATTGGCTACCAAAACATATAAATACATATTTAAAACTTAAAATAATTAATCACACTGTGTGCAAATATTCCAACGATGTTCATTACAAAACGGTTTGCTGCATTTTGTGCAAAAATGAGTTGTCATGCGTCGCTTCTTTGAAGGACACATTTCACAAATAGTTCTCTTCGCTATAATGGAATTTTCTTTTTCTTCTGGCAAATTTTTTCCTAATATATTGCTTATGTCCTCGCGAATATAGTTTTGCAAAGTTTTTACCTTAATTCTTTCTTCTAGTCAAGGCGTCACCAAGTTCTTATATAAATCTAGCATATAGTTTCTTCTATAAACTCGCTTTAAACCTCGTCTACTTCTATGGTAGTTAAACATAATATAACTATTTATAGAAGCAATATTTAACAGTCCATAAAACAAGCAAAGAGGCCATCTTTTAGTTTTTCTAGATGTGCTCATATTTGAGCACATCTGAGCAGATATATAACAGGGGTACCAGACCGGAAATGGCTTCCAAGATGGCCGCCGGAGCATGGGGCCCAAGATGGCTGCCAAGTTGGTGGAGGGGCGAAGCCCTGGCCACGTGGGGGGCC
>JAHWXV010202751.1:0-15081 GCA_024586415.1 Phrixothrix hirtus | reverse complement strand
ACTATACCAATTGTTCGATAGATCATAAAGTATTACTGCTATTAGACAATCATCACTCCCATATAAGCATTCAGTCTCTGGATTATTGTAAAGAAAATGGTATTGTTGTTCTATCCTTTCCCCCTCATTGTTCGCACAAGTTACAGCCATTGGATCGGTCGTTTTATGGTCCTTTTAAGAAAGCTGTCAATTCAGTCTGCGATGCATGGATTAAAAATAATCTAGGAAAAACTATGACAATTTACAATATTCCTGGCATAGTTAGGACAGCCGTTTTAATGGTTTTTATACCAGCAAACATTGCAGCAATATTTAAATGCACAGGAATATTTCCATTTAATAGGAATGTATTTCCTGATTCAGATTTTGCACCTTCATTTGTAATGGATAGGCCAGACCCTGCTAGCACTGCTCTAATGCCTTCCACAAATACAGCTATAAATTCTTTAAAATCAAACAACGAAATCTTAAAATTGAATAGCAATGAAACAGTTCCGGGCATAAGCAGTTCATTAGATCCAGGGTTAGATATCCTAGCAATTCCAGGTCCAAGCAACTCAACTTGCATATTTTCGCCGGAATCTGTCTGACCTTTACCTAAGACGCCTGAAAGGAAAAGAGTAGCAAATGGAAAAAATCAAGAAAGTCTGCCATTTATACCGACACTCCAGAAAAAAATTCCATACTAGAGGAATATGACCAGAAGAAGAAAAACGAGGCAAAATGAAAATTAGGACAATGTGGAGATTAAGGAAAACAAATAAAACGACCTAAAGGTAAAAAAGCCATTCGGCAAGATAGAGTAAGCAGTGATGAAGAAGATTGTTTTTGTTTGGTTTGTCTAGAGCCATATAGGGCTAGTAAACCTGGAGAAACATGGGTGCGTTGCCTTGAATGCCATTATTGGTCCCATGAACAATGTACCAAGCAATTAGGCAATTACGTGTGTCATAACTGCATGTCGGAATATTTTTTTTTGTTTTTGCTTTCTAATATAAATTTAACTTTTTAAATATAAATTATGCTTGTAATTTTTGTAAGAATAAATGCTTTAAATAAAAAGAAACTTAAAAATATTTTCTTTATTTAAAAAACTAAGAAAATATGATAATTTTGTTATTGTTTCAATTGTCCCCGATACATGTATCAACTATATCCGACAAGGGGACAATTGAAACAGTTGTGGAGCACTATATATTTTTTGAATAAACCCCTTAAAAAATATTATTGATAAATAATACATTATGCCTAGACTCTAAAATATATGCTCTTGATGAACGTTAATTCATATTTTAAAATGTTAGATAAGTTTTTAGAAAAAAAAATCGAAATCTAAATTGTTTCTACTGTCCTCGGTCTACCCTACGTTTTTAAAACAAATATCTTTTCAAAGTTTTGGTTACAATCTTAAGTAGTGTTTAAACTTGCTGGATTTTTTGCTTTTTGTTCAAGTGAATCATTTATAATATATATTTTGATATTAATAAATCATTAAAGCGTATCTTTATTTTTTTATGAATGAAATGTCTAATATAATAAAACGTTTCAATGTACCCATTCAGGTGTGTCATTGTACCAATAAATAAGGATTCAATCAAACAAATGCACTCTTTGTCTTTTTTGTCTGTGATAGAAAAAGCGTTAAAATTATTGCAGTGAACTTAGCAGTTAATATAATATGAAAAGCGTCGAGTTTAAACCCAGAAAAGTGCAATTGCTATTAGTTCATTTTCAAGTGTACTGTTAACAAAGAAAGAAAGTGTTTTATTGTACCCACATCTTCCCTACTATTTACAAAAGCAATGACAATGAGTGAAGCTGAGAACTTTCCCATTTAGAATTGTAACTGTAAAATCAAATCAAACATAAACGTTCATACCATTTAAAATCAATTAATCAATTAAATTTATATTTTATAAAATGCTTTAAAATTACATCTGTCGAAGCTGTAAATATAATTAGATACTACCAAGTCAATTTATTTTAAGTCAAGAGCATTTAAAATGTGCGAAGCTTATTTTACAGTACTTTCTAGAATGTGATTTTTCAGGACGGTACCGCTGAAGATTTCAGCAATAATCTGCCATCATCGTAACTTATCTTTCTTTGTAATTCTCTTCCATGGTTTTTATATTCTGGTGAAATTTTCGTCATGCTCGTTGCTTAAATCACCAAAATTTTCTGGAAAGTGGTCTAAGTGATTTATTTCGAGTGTCCAAAAAACCCTTTGAGAACTAGAATAAACGAAGGCCAGGCGGAAAACTAAATTTTATCAGTTGAATCCATGAAATGTGGATGATGTGTAAGTTTTCTTATCTAAGGAACATCAAAAATCCCTAATTTTAAATTCTCCGTACTCAGTTCTGAGAATGTATGTGATAAGTAAACAAAAAAGGGCCCTTCTTTATCCAAAGGTGGCAGGATAAGTTTTTTCTGTCAATCGCAGGTTCTTTGATAACATTTTGTACTCCAACTAGAATATTATTTCAGTAATCATTGGGACGGTTGGGAGACCGGCCACCACCATTTCTTTTTTACAGCTTTTTTATAGCTTTTTACAGGTTTCGTACAGCCATCTGTATACAGACCCGTAGAAAGACCTGTAAACTTGTAAAAAATCTGTAAAGAAGCTGCACGGAACCTGTAAAAAGCTGTAAAGAATCTGTAGAAAAGGAGTGGTGGTGGGAGGTTTCCCAACCTCCCCAATGACTACTTATTTCCAAAAGTTGTTCATTTTTTTACTCAGTGCTCAATTTTGGCTCTATTGTCCCATTAATATAAAAAGCAGGCATATTTGCCGATCAAGGAGAAAGTTGATCATCTTTAGGTCAACACAAATTATCAATTGATGTTCTTGATACTTAATCTTTTCTAATGCTAGAAAAACTGTCTGAAACTCTTTTTTTATACTGGTAGAGTCGGTAGTTGGAATTGAGCTATATATGTACGTTGTCATTATGTAAAAGAACACATTTTAAATATTGCCTGGAACTGTCAATAGAAAAGCACCATTTATATAGCATGTATTCTGGCATGTGTTGTTGAATAAGCGATCTTTTTATGTTTTGATTTGGTAATATATGGTTCTATTTAATGGAATGTAATAGGCTCAATATACGAGGTGTGTCTAATAAATTTGGTAAATGGTCTAATATATTGATGTTTAACGCCTGAAACAAGGTCACGCATGGACATGCTGGACCTGTCCTCTGTTCAAGATCGCGCGAGGCTCCTCGTATCGTAGAGCTGCAGTCATTCCAATAGTTTTCCGAACAGTGTACGTTGAAAAGACATGGTGCAATGACACAACAATAAGTTCTGTTCCAAATTGGGTAAACGGCGACGGAAACCCATGAAATGTTGGTGCAAGTTTACGGTCAGGATGTCTTGAGTAGAAAATGTGTGTACGATTGGTTTGCATGCTTTCGAACTGGGAAGGAATGAGTGGAAGACGAACTGCGTTCGGGCCGGCCATCCACAAGCAGGACAACTGAAAACATTGAACGTGTGTGAGTGTTACTAACGAACGATCGGCGATTGACTTTGCGATTAATAGCAGCAAAAATGAGCATTAGCAAAGACACATCATCCATGATGATTTGGGTAAGCGCAAAATTTGTTCACGATTTGTGCCACGCATCCTAACAGACGAGTAAAAAGCAAGACGTTTTGAAATCAGTGGCGATTTCATCACCATGTGTGACCAGGATTCATCCTTTCCATTGCCACAGGAGACGAGTCTTGGTGTTACCAGTATGACACCGAAACGAAAAGACAATTAGTGGATGGCGGTCACCTTCTTCCCCGTGACAAACAAAGAGCCGCATGCAAAAATCTAAGGTGAAGAACATGTTGATCTCATTTTTCAACAAAGAGGGAATTCCTCCCTTCTGACCAAACGGTGAATGCCGTATTCTACTTGGAGGTTCTCAAACGTTTGTTGCAGTGCATCCGACGCGGCCACAGATGATTCAAACCGGAAAGTGGATGTTACTGCACGACAATGCACCATCGTATACGAACATCATTGTACGCCAATTTTTGACTCAGCTTGGAGTGCCGATTTTGGAACACCCACCCTACTCTCCAGATCTTGCTCCTGCTGACTTTTTGTTCCCTCGTTTTAAAGGGACCTTGAAGGGATCACGGTTTGCGGACGTCAAGGAGGTTCAAGAACGTGCGACAGCACTTCCGAAAGCGATTCCAAAATAAGAGTTTTCCGATAGTTCGCAGAAGCTATAGGAATGTTGTTATAATTGTTGTGTCTGGTGGCAACTACTTTAAAGGTAAGTAAAGGTTTTCCAATGTGCATTCTGTTTTTGTGTTTTTAATATACCATTCATCGAATTTATTAGACACACCTCGTATATTTATGTATATAGTATACAATATCTATAAATATAATAAATTATTAAGTATATAAACAACTATGTTTTTCTTCAGAGTAAAAATGGAAGATGTGCTTGAATCGGTTTATAAAATGCCTGTACTGTATTTCCAAAACTAGAACTGATAATGCAGAACGGAAGCCATTTTTCGAATCAGTACATTAAATACACTCAAGAATATGTCTAATATTAAAAGTTTTATTTTGTTGCTCAGTACAATTAATTTATATAAACGTTCTATAATAAAAGTTTTAATTTATTTCTTACCTGCATTTTCTGTGGCGTTAGTACAATTTTAGTAGGTGAACGAAGACCATATACAATATTCAATGAATCAAAGAAGAAGTCTAATTGGGTATTCATCAGAAACACTGTTTCATCTCGTGATAACCTATCATAAAATGTCAATGCAAATTTCTATAAAAGCATAACATATCTTTTCAGATATTTACCCATTATTCTGATGGCATGTGTACTGACATTCGACTCTAATTATTATTAAAATGAAACAACACAAACTTAATCTTGTTATGAACATGGTGATTAAACACTATACCTACAACATAAGATACAGTCGCTTTTATATATATGTACATAGAAAACTCGTAAATAACGTGCTATTTAAGGTAAAATGATAAGGAATACACTTTAAACTAATGTCAGTAAAATATTTGTATATGTAAATATAATTGTTATAATAACCTCTCTTTAATTGTGCACAGAAACAATGATCTAATTTTACAATTTTATTAAAGTAAATTATTGGAATCAAAGAAATTGGCTAACTTAAAATTAAAAATTATTAAAATTGTAATTGATAACAAATCATGAGGTTTTATATCAATTTATACATCAAAAGGTACATAGATAGTCACTGCGATTGTTTTAAGGGAAAATCCCATTAATTCATATCTATTTTAAGAGACTTTTTATGGTTGTTGGGTTTGTACGAGGTATGACAAAAAAATACGCTGAATCAATTTATTACAAACAAAGTAACAGATTTACATTAAATTTGAATTAATCTCTTTAAAGTACTCTCTTTGGCTAGCGACGCACGTTGATTCCATGGTTGGAAACATTTCTGGGAGGCTTCTTTCGGAAAAGCCTTCAGATGCTCCGTCATGACCCTCTCAATGCCGGGATTGGTATCAAAATGCTTTCCTTTTAGCATGGTTTTTTTTGGGAAGAGCCAGAAGTTGCATGCTGATAAATCTGGGGAGTAAGACGGATGTGGACAGACAGGAACCTTTTTTTTTGGCCAAAAACTGGCCGGTCAGAAGCGCGTTGTTGTGAGTTTTTTTCTTAGCACGTAATTTCGCAAACATTGCAGTACGTTCGAATAGTCAATCGCCTGTTTGCACTGTTTGCAGGTTATTTTCTGTTTTTGAGGTTGCTTGTCTTCAACCGACTCACTTCCGCTTTTAAATCGTTCCTACCACTTGTAAACAGTCTTCAGAGTCACCACATTATTGCTGTATACTGATTTAAACATTTCATGAGCTTATTTGGTACTTTTTTGCAACTTAAAACAAAATATAATGTTAACGCGTTGTTCTAAATCCATGATGCGCGACAGATACGGTAAACACGACCTCATTCTTCCTGCTCTGGAGGCCAACTGACAAGTCAGAACCTGTTCAAACTTGACACTGACTATCTCAAAGGATGTCAAATAGATTCACCGTATTTTTGATCACACAACGGTATGTTACAATATCGTGGATTATTCGGTATATTCTTTTATAAAAGGATTCACCATTAAATGATAGTCTAAATTATTTTGTTGGTATTCCTTTTTATATTTTGAATTTAATAAAGGGATCAGGTCAATTGATGGTTATATCATCTTTAGAAAATCTGTAATCGATTCTTTTGTAGTTGGAACGCAGGAAGGTCTCGATAAAAAGGATTCATTGGTGCCATTGGTCGCCTATAAGTAATTAAGTTATAATTTATACAATCATGTGAGGTCAACACTTTAACTTGTGAAATAAATTTAATATAAAAAAACCTGAGTTGCTTCAGTAATTCAAAAAAGATTAATAAAATAAAAATGTGAGATTGTTGAAAAAGTATTTTCAAAAGAATAGAAAAACGCAGATTGGCACGAGAATAGGTTCGATAGTTGGCCGAGGCCTCTGGCTCTAAACTAACGTTTCGTCAGTTTGTTTCGTTTTTATGTTTTATTTGAAAACAAAGGTCGATGGTTATTGTGCCAATTTTATGTTAGCATAAATATTGACGTAAGAGTTGACAGTGCAAGTCAAGTGTTTTCATTTAGAAGAAAGTTTCCTGTATAATTTATTTACCATTAAAAAAAGGAGTTGATTTTAACATAAAATATCCGATTTTATTCCAGCTGATTTGAATTAGTCATCCTGGGAAAAAATTCTTGTTGTGGTGAAAATTTCAATTTTTCTATACCAACGCCCAAAATTGACAGAGTTCCTGTAGCAAAATCTTTTAGCACAAGTTTTAAGGTATATAAATCTTGCCATAGTAACCTTGTTAGCAATTATCGCGGTATATCGGTTATTTAGTTGACTCTGTGACCTTCAATACATGTTCCAAAGTTTATGGACTGCGAATAATTTTTGATAACTAAACTTTAATTCACATATATATTTCTTATATAAGTAGAAAAAGCTCATAACGTTCCCAAACGGGTCCTACACCCCTGAAGTTGTTAAAATTGGTAATTCCCTGAATAAATTGATTTGCTTCGGTCACCACAGTAGAAAATGGGGTAGGTTCTACGATTGCGTTAAGTCGAAGGAAGTTAGCATTCAGGGATTTTATGTAGGTGTTCAAAAGTCAATAAATAATTGTGGAGATGGGTGAGCTAGTTGTGGATAAGGACGACACTTTGTTTTTATCAATAAATAACGGACAATTGATAGTTCGAAATACTGTTATTATAAAGACCGGCAGACAAAGAAGCCGATCTCCAAATTCTTTATACCTAGGGTTACGTTAATATATACTTACAGTAACTGAGTTCTTTCTGTGCACGTAGCTGGGTTTTATCCTCGATCAGGTAGAATTACGACGGATAACCTAAACTAATTAATTGCTAAATATGATAACTAGTTCCTGAAAGAAAGTATAGGTTGTCACGACGGGTCTACATGTAATAAAATAAGATCTGTATTTAAAAATTGAATATAATAAAAATTAAAACGCGGGACATACAATTAATAAATTACATGTTCTTACCAATTGTAAATAACGGGAACAATAATGTTCTATTTCTAAGTCAAGGGGTCCTTGTGTTACTAAAAATTAACTAATCTAAAATAAACAAAAGAAGTTGGCCGTAATGACCCTAAATATTAAAAATTATTAAAAACTCACAAACGCTAGTCGTTTAATTACATTCTTAATGGACTTGTCTGGTAGTTCTACGTGATCGACTGATTTGCCCCAGCCGGAATGATTAGGGATCGACAAAAGTTAAATAACGGAATTTATCACTTACTTGCGAAATTCCCGGAGGAATCGGAGGTTACAGACGGCGATCTCGCATATTCGCTTAATCGTATGTATAATACAACCTTGCCAGCTTTAACCCATTGGGTTCCAAATTGAGAGGGAGTTGGAATCGACCCTTTTCTAGAAATTCTCCATAAGCGGAAGCAGATCAAGCAGATACTAACTTAATCCCTTAATTCGATATATGGGTACTTTCTCAACTACACTTTTGAATATCGCTAAGACGCGCACTACAAACAAACGCAGCTTTAGTTCTTTGCTTTTTGACCTTTACTCTCGAAGTGCCGTAGTTCTCTTTGAAAATTGAAGAGAGGAAGACGAGAGGGGTTAATGTATATTTTTAAACTTGACGGCCTTCATGCAAGAATTGTTGAATAGATGTTTTTAAGAAAGGAATACTTCTAATTTTTATAAAACGTAACTTAGGATTTCTTGCGCTTTTAATAATTGTTAGTAAAATGAAATCATATTATTTATAGATTTACAAAGCGATTTTGACGTAAAACTAATATTGGCACTTTACCAATTGGACTTTGTTAATACTACGCGGAAGTATTTACCGGGTGTTTCCAAATAAGCGACCAAAGTCGTAAGATTTTCAGACGCGCTTACAAGCTTTATCAAACTAGGTACAATTTTAAGATTAGGCGATGATTTCACACTAAATTGCTTTAGATTGCTATACACTTCGCTTGTTAGATGCCATTTGGAGTACGGTTCTGTGATATGGTATCCTTATACAAGTAAGAATATTCATCAACTTGATGAGTACGAAAGAAGACCTTACGATCCGCTGAATTTAAAGTGTGAAGACAACACACGAAAGGCATTTACGATACAATTCGAGCAGAATTGGGCCTTCCTTAATTACAAAATCGTCGTTTTATTTGTTAATTGCTTAATGGACTGTCCTAGCTTCCTGGAAGAATTTAATTTCAATATTCCACTTTGTCCTTTAACGTCAAGATTTACTCTACAAATATTACTAAAAATAATTTCATTAGTTGTTCTACATCTTATGCCAATGAGTTTGATCACTGTGCGTGGTTCAACTTGTTTAGAACGTCATGTAATTCATTTAAGTTGAGCTTGATTAGAAATTATAACTAATAAATTATTATATTTGTGCTTGATTTATCAACTTATGCACTTTTCATACTGTTATTTAATTTATTTTACACCAATGTTTCTTGTTACGACTTATTATTTTTTTTAAATATTTTTCTATTTTCTCTTATAGCAAAAGGGTGATCCGCTTCTCGAGTACACAAAAATTGTGAAATTTCGGACATAACATAAATTCTAAGTAATAATTTGTTAAATAAAATCGCCTGTAAGAACAAATTGTACCATTCACAATTACGAATAGATTTAGTTAAATTTTATATCAATTATTATTATGATTGTCTCTGTGATAATTTAATGACCCTTATGTTAAAATCACTTTTACATATATCTGTAAATTTACACAAAATTAGAAACAAAACTACAATCGTCGCGGCGGATAGACTAAGTAACAAAAATTAAGTCAACACGCGGTGTTACCCAATGACCATATGACGGTTGTATACCATATACCAGCTCTCAAAATTACTTCTGTGGTGCAAATCAAGCTTTACGATGGAAAACTTAATGATCAATGTAATCTCAACGTTATCGTTTATTTTTTTGACATACCAAATTACACTTTTCATTTTACACTTTAACGATATACCATTAATTCCTATGTTATCACATATTTAAATACAAGGAAAAAGCAAATTTAGGCTATTTATAAGAATACATTCCATTACCTTTATTAAAACAGCTGACGCGGCCTTGCATTCAATGAATAGTAAATGTAATATGATATTTGTAAGCAAACAAAATTGATATTTATGTTTCCAATTACGTTTCGTAGTAAAGCATATACAGCCCCATAACCATGATAGAATTGCACGCGAAAATTTATAATTCTTTTTTTTTTTGGAAGTAACGACCTGTATACACGTGTGTTAAATTGTGTTTCTTATATTTGGGACACGTGCATAATGTGATTAGTAGTCAAATAAATACATATAGAAAAAAGGAAGTCCTGAATCTCAATAATTTAAAATAATGTGGACGAATTAATAAAAATTGAACAAAATTATATCATGTTTAAACGTATAAAACATATTTTGGTTTTAATCTAAAAAAGTTATATTTAAAAACTGACATCTTTTAGTATGTAATAGAAATTTGAAAACAGTTTGTTATTTATTTTATTATCATTAAGCAAAGATATGTTTTATGGTATGTCCATAAAACATATACATATTAAATTATTACAATATAAATAAACGCAACTTATTCTTATTGCAAAGCGTTTCTAAATCCTTCAATGAAAAACTGAGTTTCTTAATTTTTAATTTGAAATATTGAAATAAGAGGAAAATTGAATACATCAAATATCGTAACAAATCAGATAAAGCACGCAGACAGACATAATTATGCTTTCAATTATCAATATCCAATAACTTTCTTATTTAGCGTTTAGGAGTGACTAAAGAGGACAAAGTGGTCATAGAAAAGAAGGTAATACCTAAAGTAAAACAACCTGAAGGCACAATTTTGTAGAAAATAAATCCATATTTTCTCTTGGTCTCTCTCAATCTGTCCCTCTCCCTCTAGATCTCTCGCCATCAAATAGCAATTTTTTTACATTAAGCTATCAGTTTTATAAAGGAGATAAAAATTAATTCCAAATATTGTGAAAAATTGGTTATATACAGGCTGTCCTGGATATAAGGCCATTACTTCAACAATAAATACATCTTGGTATGTACGACAAAAACTTGCATAGTTTTTGAAATATTTGCAATTGAAGTTTTCAGCCAAGTTCCTGCTATTTAAGTTGGTCTACTATGATGAATGAGGTAATGACTGACCGACTGTACGTATAATAGGTATTTGTTCCTGGATTCACCGCTACATCAGTACATTTCGCGGAAAACACGTGCACTGTAAAGACTGCGAGATTCGGGAATTGTTGACCCTAACTTTAAAGGATGCGGGCGCGAAGACCACAGATGATGGTGAATGTTGAAGATGCCCTCATACAAATAATACCATGCGATCATTTAAATTTCAGTTCCCCGTGGGCTATCAAAAAATTCATGTGTTAGCTTAATCCATTCTCATAGCGAGTTCCACTTCCCCCACTAGGGCGCACTTTTTGCGAACTCACACAGAGTTTTGCGTGCCACTTCTATTTAGGAATCGCAACAATTGAGTGTCACGCATTCCACTTGATTTCTCTCCCCGACAAACTCGCTTCCGAAGCAATATATTTTGCACCGTCTCTGGTAGTCAGTGCAAGTTAGAAAACTAGTAATTATCTGTCAACTTGATATTTCTAAAATAAAAATCTACTCGAAGTTTGAACCTTTGTTCTGTGGTTTGAATGAATGAAGATGTTATAACTTTAGAAATTTTAGATTCTTCTGAAAGTAGTGATGATGAGGAACTAATTCAACTTGCAAGATTTATGTCGGATAAAATGGAACTGCTAAAAGTTAAAAATTATTTAAATGTGGTTTCCAACTTTCAGAACAGCAGGTAGGTATTTATAATTTTATTATTTAATTCATAATATTTGTTGTTACAGTTTAAATCAAACTTCTATTTTGGAATTCAAGAGAATACAATGAAGCTATTAATTGACAAATTTAATAATACTGACTACTTTTCAACTTTCAAAATATATTAATATTACAGAAAAATGTAATGCTACCTTTTTAATATACATAATTACCTATGTCATTTTTGTATTCTTAGACTGTGTTGCATTAATAAAATAAACTTGGTTTTAAATTAGAAGGTTATATTGCGATCTATATTGAGATTATGTTCTTATAGTACCGAACCTAGAATATATAGTCTAAAAATATGGTTTTATTTTGTGATCGAATACCGGTTCAACTGGAACCGATTCCCAAAATAACTACACTCGGACAAACTTGGAAACGGCTCAGAGTAAGTGCATATTGAATTCAAGCAGAAATCACCCAGAGCCAGTACGTTCCACAGTGCACAAAGTGGATCATGCTAACAATAATAATTATCTGTCAAACTGACAGTTTGAATTTATCATATTTTGTTATTAATTAGTTTTGTAATTTGTTGTTGCAATTACAGTGAAATAAAACATTATAGTAATAAAAATTTAATAATAGCATAAGGCACCTAACATTTAAAGAACGTTTTCGAGAATTTAATTTAATAATAATAAAATTCTTCCCACTACATTTGATGACATAATTTGCAGGTTATGTATTGGCTTTGGTTGGCGTGCGTGTGTCTAAGCTACGCTATACGGAAACTTTTCATAGCCCACTGGGAACTGAAATTTAAATGATCACATGTTAGAAGAAAACGCTGGTGTATTTATTATCTTCATAGCTATAACAGGAAAAAAAGTTTTGCTCAAGGTAAAATTTCATTATAGATCCTTCTTTTGTAATTAATTATGAGTAAATTTAGTTAGTTTAGGAACAAAGTCATAGAGATTGTAAAGCTTTATAAATATTCAAAATGCGAATGGTATTGCAAATTTTTAATTGTTATTTATTTTATAGCATCATTTGTAAATGATATTATATTTACAAACGTTTCCGGTTACAAATTCTTCCTCAGCCTACCTATTTAAAATAAGACATTTAAAAATTTATGGATAACGTTAAAATATCAAGAAAGAATAATAACTCTTTATCCAGTAATTGAATAGTCATTTATTTCATAAACGTTCGTAAATTTAATATCATTTACAAATATATAATACCATAAAACAAACAAAAATTAAAAATTTGAAATATCTAAATAGTAGGCGAAGGGGGTTCTGGATCCACAATTGGGTCAAGGTCAGTTCAAAGACCCCCTCCACAATTGGGCCAAGATCGGGTCAATGACCTCCCCAATTGGAATCAAGGTCGGGTCAGTGGTCCCCACAATTTGGTCAAGGTCAGGTCAACGACCTCCTACGCAGTTGGCCCAAAGCCGGGTCAGTGACCTCTACAATTGGGGCAGGCCAATGACCTCCACAATTGGGTCCAGGTCTGGTCAATGACCCTCCTCCACAATAGGGTTAAGGCCGGGCCAATGACCCCAAAAATTTGGTCAAGGTCAGACCAATGACCTCATTCATAATCAGTCCAAGGCCAGGTCAATGAGCCCCCCGTAATCGGGTCAAGGTCAGCTATTCCTTTAAACGATTCGTTGCGCTAACGTTTTAAAACGTTGCGTCAAGTTTTTTAAACAATTCATTGTATTAAACGTTTGAAACGTTCTGCTAAACGTTTGAAACGTTGTGTTAAACGTTTGAAATGTTGTTTTAACGTTTGTAAACGGTGTAGGAAGCGGTAGTGCACCTGGAAACGTTTGAAATTTTTATGTTGACTAAAAGCATAGTTATTAGTTATTCTTCTTTATTAACTTGTTTATTATTAGATGAAAGCAAAAATAAAATATATAATTTAGTAGTGTGGTCATATGCTATTTGATAAAGGCCAGGTCAATGACATTCACAATTGGGTCGAGGCAAGTTTAATGACCCCTCCACAATTGGATTAAGGTTAGGCTAATGACCCTTCTCCACAATTAGATCAACGCCAGGTGAATGACCTCCATCATTGAGTTAGTTAAGGAACATTTGCTATCTACAATTGAATATTGATCAATCATCATTCCTTTAATATACTTACCTTGCCCGAACCCCCCACCAGTGTAAGTTAAAGTTCATTGTTCCCACTAATCATCATATGTGACTCACATTATTGTAGAGATATATAAGGGCTTACATCTGGCATATGGTTGTAGTTTATTAACAAGTAAGTCTTACCTTTAATAAATATGGAAAGTCTTTTGATATTATTCAGAACACTAAAGTGAAAGTGTTTCAACAAAATAATGAGAGGGCAGAAAAGAAAATTGCTCGTTTTCCATTATTCTGTGAGAATTTATTCTTTTTAAATAAATCAAAGACTAAATATGTATGTATGTGTTGGAGTGTATCCGGACAGTGAACTATTAGCTGCTGTGAAGCTAGGTAATAAGCGTAATCAAAAATTAAAGTTAATAGGTAGTGATTGTAAAATGATAGTGGAGAATATGAATGTCATAATTCAGTATTTCGAAAGTTATAGTGAGGATATGTGGTCACCGATTAAAACTGTTTCGACGACAGTTTTCTTTAATCGAATAGGTCGCTCAAAAGTTATAGTCATTGAAGATAATGATGGTAATCAGATTTACTTAGGTCGAGAGTTGTTCATAGAATTATAACGTTTGTTATTTGCAATATAACGAAGATTAGCTGTAATTACTAGTCAAGGTTTTAAATCGTTTTATGATAACCTATTAAAAAGTATTGTAGATTTACCAGGTGTTCTTAAAGTGAACGTTATGACCATTATCGAACAATGTAGAGATGTACAAGGTAAGGGAATATTGTTATTGTTGGAGATGTTGCATTACATTCCTGAAAAAATTACTGCTGATTTTGACGTTCTTAAAGCATCTACGTAATAAGTATTAGAAAAGTTGCAGTGGGGATGTAAATATAAATATAGGAAACTATAATAGAATTATATAGTGTTTAAATTATTCAATAACAATGTGGATGTGTTACGCGGCAGAACATTGGACGAAAGCTGTGGATAAACGCACATCCATTGAACTATTACAACAAGAATTTCTAGCATTAGTATACAGAAGAGAGAATAATTGAAAAGGAGCAAGATAATAATGACAATGGTAATTAACGAAAGCAAAAATCAAGTACGTTATATGGTGACGTGGTCGTATGTGTACCAAGAAGCACGAAACTGAAACTGGCAAACAGTATTATTGGACACAATACGATTTGAAAGGAGAGTGAAAGAATGTGATAATACTATTTCGCATATTTTAAATGTTAATCATAGAGCAAAGATTTATTGGGAGAGCTTTTCAGAATTGTAAGTAAATGATAGTTTTTTGATGTGTTTATTAATACAATTGTTATTGTAGCTTTACTTGATAAGATTAGAACAGTTTAGAGTAGTAATATATTTTAAATAGTATTATCTGTAATATTGAAAAGATATGTATTATTTATATGAAATAAACTTCAGCATACCTAAGACGTCGTTGGTATTAATTTATAAGTCTTTATAGGTGAATATAATTTATTAAAAATCAT
>JAHWXV010202737.1:0-12039 GCA_024586415.1 Phrixothrix hirtus | reverse complement strand
ACTTTACATTTGTGCAAAATTTCACAACTTTATCATTAGAAATAAAAAAGTTATCGATTTTTGATCCGAAACAGACCTCGATTTTCCATAGTGCGTTGGCGCATCCTATACATGATCACACCTTCAAAATAAACGATCACAAGCGAAAACACTAAAGAACTCAACAAAGTCTCGCAAAACATACACCAGATAACAATGTTAGAAAAAACTGAAAAAACTGTCAGATAAGTCATTATCACTTAACCCATAATAATGGAATTTTAATTAATTGTTACCTTTTAGTAGTTAAAAGTTGCTGCCAAATTTGATCAAAAAATTCCTACGCCTTCTTGGTGTTGCGATTTCCATGTCACCGAGACACTTCTTTTGTAAATAATGGAGCCAAAAGAAGTAAGCATTCTAATTTTAAAACTTTTGGTTCGCTGTATGGCAGTTAAGCCATAAACCATGCTACTGTGAGGCTGCAGTGGAACCTTAAATCTACGAATAGAAGACTTACAACTACTCTATTTTAATAATTCAGCTAACTCGGTCCATAGTCAATTTTATTATTATGTGAATTAACGCAACTCAAAATAATGCTATTTTGATTTTACACGTTATTTTATCCAAGGTAACTGAATTCGTGTTCTTATAGAATATAAAGGAGTTAATTCAAACAGTAGAATGGTTGATATGACTAATTTAATATATTCATCCATATTAACGTAAAAACTAAATTAAAAATATTGAGCTTGAGATGTAAATTCTGAATAACTTGCAGGCTCGCTAATATTTCTCGCAGCATAAATACTTAATATTTCTATTAAAAACATTTAAGTATAGTTATAAAAGGAGAACACAGTTTCGGCTTAAGTTTGACCTTAGTAGCGCAATGAGCGACGTGCTGTGTAAGCGAAAGGATCTGGATTCAATTCCCAGCTAAAGCATAATTTTTTTATAGCTGTTTTGCCTTAGATTTGTTCAAATTAACACGTATACATAATTTAACTTATAGCTTCATACACTGATTTCAATATTTAAATTAAGTACCTCGAGTATTTTCTAATACTCTAGATTTTGGGAAATGTTTACTGACGTTCTCAAAATCAATACTCTATTAGTACTAAATTGATTGGCAAATGCATCATTGTAAAACTTACTGCCCTGGATTTTGGAATTATCATTCTAGGATTTGTAAATTTTAATATGTATTTAGTTTGTAATTATATGCAATAATTTTGTTATTATTAAATGTTTATAATTATGATGGTACTTCACTTAAAACAATTAATTTAATGAGTCCTCTTCTAATGGAATCGAGGTATAATAACACGTTTACAAGTTTTTCAAATTTTAGAATTCCTTTCATTACTTGTAGCTAATTCATCACTTGAAAATCATCCATCTTTGTAAATAATGAATCATCACAGTGTTGGTATTTAACTTAATTATTTATAATGGATCAGCTGTAAAATTCTTTTGTCAGTAACATAATTAATTTTAATGTTGTACTTAAAAAGATTTAATTTCATTTTCATAATATTAACTTTTCTACTATAAATTTAAAGTATCTTCTTGCTATTATACAGGGTGTCCTGGATATAAGACACATAACTTTAACAGCAGATACATCTTAGTATACGTGTCAAAAAACCATGTATCCAAGCGTAATTCTCGAATTATTTGGAATCAAAGTTTCCATCCCGCCTCTGCTTTTTAACTTAGCCTACTGCGTTGAATGTAAACGGTAATAAATTTGATAAGATTTTACGCAATTTGTATACAGTAAAAAATAACTTCATATATAATGTGGATGAAACATACATCAAATTCAAATATTTATCAAATAATTGTAATTAATAAGGAATATTATTAAACTACAAGCAAACTTAGATGATTTAAAGCAATATGTTCATCTACTTTTTATTAAAACAGCTGGCGACCTTGACTCGAAGAAGTACATTTATAGTAAATGTAAACGGATGCTTTGTCAATAAAAACAAAGTGATATGTTTTTAAGTACATTTAATAGTAACGGATATACAGGTCTGTATTCATAATAGATTTTTATGCGAAAAATTACAAACAAAATTTGTTTTATTAGATAAAAACCTTCTAAAGATTAATGTTCACGACCAGCTTGGGTAAAGGTGTGTTAAATAATGATCCTTATATCCAGGGCATCCTGTATTCCAGCATTCTGTTAAAAAATTTATCTATCTCTGAATAATGGTTTATCAGTTCGTTTAAACCTTTGAATTAGAATGAAGTTGTTTTATTATCATGAGTTACATAAACACAAATATATCTTTTAGTGTAAAAATAAATGATGTTCTTTCAAATTGTATGCACAACGTAATAATCTATCACATCCAACAAAGAAAAAAATCTATGATCTAAAAAGTAATAAACCACACCAAAGCGTTTTGGAAGAATAAAACAATCCTTGAACATATTTTCCTAAAATACAGAAAAATAAACAAAATCCAAATGCGCCAATTGGGACAAATTTTTATTCTACGAAAAATTTTCCGTTCCATCGGAATAATGCAGGGTTTAGCAATAAATATGACCTATTTTCAAATTTATATTACAGGCGCAAAATTAATTAAATTAAACAAACTCTTAATTAGCATAACTGTATTGGATCCAATTTTAATGCTAAAGTGACTCCTACTAACTTCAATATATTTCAATAGTTCGTGAACATTTTTGAAAAATAATTTGAAAATCAGTAGCAATCAGATGGAGCGATCTTAAATTTCGAAATCAGCAGATTAGAAACCACTTCTTGTAACTTCAAAATTTTGTTTCGCGATGTATAGAGTGCACCATCCTACAAGAAAATATTTTCTTTATCTTACCTTTAGTTCAGCTTGTAAAAATGACTTTAACATCAACTGACACCGATTAGTAGTTACAGTAACAATGTCGTCTTCTTTAGCCGTGCGTACACATCCTTTACATTTGAATAGAACAATTCCCTTCACGTTGAAATTCATTGAACATCCTATCGCCTATTAGACTATACAACTGACTCACATTCATTAAAACACATTACTATAAAAACTTTGTTGCTAGCTAACCTAGTAATAGTACCGGTGAACTTATGACGGTACTTTTATATCGGTTATCAGGAGAGTGCTAAGTGGGAACTTGTACACAAGCACAGGAAGAGTTATAAATAAATCCTTATCCGTCCATACCGTCCGCAATTTTTCTGTAATGTTTTTGCATTGATTGTTGTCGCCTCTTATCTATGTATTCCTTTGTTTATGTTTTAAAAATTTTCGGAATACGTTAATTATTCGCACATTTTGCACTTTTCGAACAGTTCCTTAATAACTACCCTTATATCGCTAGTTTCTATTTATTTCGCTTGTGCACTTCGAGTTTTTTGCGTCTCTCGTCCGCAATTTTATCGGCATTTCCAAAAATATTTTTGATTACACTATTGTTCAGCGTGACTGAAGTGAGATCGTGTCACACTAACGACTTTAACACAAATTGTTTTTGCGCTACACCCTTCTGAACCCTACGCGTTCTTCTAAATTTCCATATCATTTTGAACTTTCTATGTTGCACAAAAAGGCGTAGAAAGCATGGGTAACCTTGTATTCGTTTAATAGACATCTCTGTTAAGTTTCAATATTTTTATCATATGTATAATTGTAACTTTTTGAGAGATGTTAAATTTTTTGGCGATTCGTCCTGATCATTTGACTTTCAAAGTTTTGATAAAAACTCTCACCATGCCATTCTTGGAGTAAAATTTATTTAATTACATAGTTCGCTTTTTTAATCATTCATTTGAAAACTGAGTTTGTTTCTGTAGTTCTAAGTCTGCAAGTTTTTTCAAAATTTTTATTTTTAAACACCTTCTCGTTACGGAAGTATTCCAGTTTATTTTCTGAAGCTCCATTAAATTGAGATAGGCAACCTTATATGCAGCCAACTGATCGGATATTGTTATATGGGAAAAATCATACACTCCCATTTTACACAAAATTAGAAATTGCTTTAGTACGTACAGTTTATTAAAGTCAAAAGAATTTGTGGTTTAATTATGCTACATCAGCTTACAATAGTTTTTAATGATTTCAAGATTTCAAACCAGCTAACAAATTTTAAAGTGCCTAAACTTTATTTATACATATGCATTTGCTACTGATTTTATAAATTACTTGCTTCGTTATAATTTTTTGAATTTTATAATATGCTTTTAAATTAGTTTCCTGGAATCAAAGAATATTGCAAACTGTTGTCATATTGAATTAACTTTTAATTTTTAAACTACTAGCACTTTGTTCTAATGTTTAGCACCTTCTCAGTGGATAGTCCACAACCTTAGTGGCGCTCATCATTTTATGAATAACTCTAGCATTTCTCAGCATAAAGACAGACAAGATAGCGAGTGTGCGTCGGGAGAAGCCTCAACCTTTGCCGTAGCTACGTTGAGAAGTGTGTTCGTGTCTGCTGTTTTACAATGTATTCAATAATTGAGCAACGGGTAAACATTAAATTCTGTGCCAAACCAGATAAATCCACAACGAAGACCGATGCAATGATTCAGCAGGCTTATAGCGAACTATTTAATCTAACAACGTGTTTTGAGTGATATGCGCGCTTCAAAAGCCGAAGAACATCAGTGGATAACGGCAGCAAGTCTGGTCGACACTCCGCGTTCACAACTCCAGAAATTGTGAACAAAATTTCACGACTTGCTGTGATCCCGGGCGATCCTAATCGACAATTTCAACATGCACCGAGATCGTACACCCAAAGTTTTTATTGATGATCATCACAACTGACGAGAATGGAATTTACGGCTACAATCCAGAGACCAAACAGCAGTTTTAGCAATCAAAGAGTCCGCATTCGTCAAGTCCAAAGAAGGCAAGGCACGTCAGAAGCAGATTCAAAATGCTTGAAGATATTTGACGCAAATTATCAAACCAGTAACGCCACAGAAATTGGTTGCTCCATATTTTCTGTCTGCTCAGAAGAGGACCATTGGTACTTTACAGATTTGACCCACAGCGACTTTTTCTACTTCCGCTAATTTAAACGCAAGGGTCGCCGGTTTGACACTATGCAAGACATCCAACGCAAATCGCACAAGGTGCTGATGATTGGTTTTACAAAAATTGAGTTCGAAGGAGACTACTAAATGTGGCAGCAGCAGGCGACTTGAATGTGGTGGTGGTCGGATTTAACTCAGGGTAGTATAAGTTTTTTACGGGTTCAGTCATGTGACTTTTCGATGCCACCTTGTATAAGTTTTGATTTGATAATCCTTGGAAAATAATAATAGATGGGAATGTGGAATTTGCACCGTCACATTTTTCAGAAAATTTTGACCAACTAAATTTCACTTCCATATAATGAATGTTTTCTGCACTTATCGTATTTTCAAGGATTTTATGTCAATGGTACAAAAGGAATTATCTTTAAAATACTTGTCAAGTTTTTTAATCCTAGCATATTTAAATACATAGAAATTACTACTTAACAGACAGTTTTGCCATTAAAGACATCATAAAGATGTATTTTTGAAAGTTTACAACGTATTCCTTATTAGAACGAAGGAACTAAAATTGTATATAAAACTCGAAAATAAATTTATACTCCGCAGGGCTATAATATTGCTGTAGTTTTATTATAAGCTATTGTCCGAAGTAAACGAAGTTGAAAGTAATTTCATTTTAGTTGTTTCCTAACTTCATATATATTTACCATTAATCTACTTCTGCCCACTTTTGTAATTCTTTATTGCCAATACGAAATACTAGATTTATATTAACTTCCTAAATTTATAATATTACTTTATACATAGCATAGGGACGTATTCTGACTACTAAATTTCTGCAATTTAACATTAGAAACTTGTTGAGCATCGTGTATCTCAATGATAATAAAAAATCAATTGATTAGTGCTTGTGTTATCATTTCTTAACCCCATTACTCTTGCGATCATAATATTAGGAAATCAATTTGGCCATAATACCAGGAACGAAAATACTTAAACAATTCTATACAGGGTGTATCACAAATGTGCGCACGATATATCCTAAAGTAGTAATTTATATTGGTACTATAAATTACCTATAAATGAATGTTTTCTAGTTTTGATTCTTAACCCGATTAGATCTCAACAAATAGTTATTTGATTGTGACCATAACTAGGCATAAATTTACGACTATACTTTAGCACAAATTTTATACAAGATATCAAAAAAATTAATGACCATTGTTTATCAGTAACTATCATTTTTGATTGGTCTGTTTATGCGTAAAAAACCCAGGGTCAATCACATAACATTTCTTGTAAAAATTATTTTCAACTGTTTAAAAATAATTTTTTCGCGATTGGAAATCATGGATGCGGTTAAATTTAGAATTAAATTATGTCTTTGAATATCTACTATGAGTTTTTTCAAGTTTCATAGAAATCGGTGCAGTACATTTTGGCTTCCTACCAAGGCGGGGGTGCAAAGTGTCAGATAGATTTTTGATCTATTTAATCATAACGTAAAATTGTTATTTTAATCGCAATACAAACAAATTCGAAATTTTGAAGTTCATTTTCATCCCTTATATAACAACATAAGAAAATCTGAAATCCGTAACTCTTATTTTGATGTGTAGAACATATATAGAAATTTTTATAGCGATTGTAATGCGGAATTATGAGATAACCCAGAGTTGTCCCTTACCTGAAATATTTGAAATACCTGGAATTGTCATGGAATTTTGTAAAAATCTCAAAAGTCATGGAATAGCCAGGGAATTTAACCAAAATCGGTAAAGTCGTGGAATTCCATAATGATTTTTATTTTATTAGAATATTTAAACATATATAACATCACACGATAATGAAAACCTTATAGTCCCTTTGCCTAAGCACTAAAATGTTTGAAAAGGATCAGATACATTGGGTGAATTACGAGGCGGCTTTTTTCAGCCAGTTGTTTTTATTAGCCATTGGCTGGTTGCGTTCATCAGAATTTAAATTAATATCTTTTACTGTGAGTCCTTAAAAACCTAAGAATTAAATTTTCTACGGGCCTATTGGTATACAAGAGATAAAAGTTAATCAGATGTAGTATTTGTACCATGTATATTCTACAAAATGATTTTTCTTTTTGCCTTTTTACAGGTTGCTATTATGGCAAACCTAATCGATATCTAGCATTGTTGATAAATACTTAGAGTCCGCTCAGGTTGACCGTTAGATTAGAGTTTTTGATAGTTTTCTTTAGCCAGGCTCTAAAATTTCCCTTATGCATGTCCTGGGTCAATGAGAAGGATGTACGGCAGGGGTACTTCAGTTTCCTTGAGGATCCGGGTTCATTTTTACGAGCTATCTCTCTCCATTCATACCAGGTCTCTAGAAAGGGGCCACTGATTAGAGTTAATAACCTCAAAAGAGTACCCGCAAAAAATGGTACGAGTCAGGAAAAACCTGGAAAGGTCAGGGAATTTTATGTCCTTATGGAAAAGGGAACTCTGTAACCGTTAAATTGGGTTTAGCTAAGGATTTCCAACCAGTTATATAGCTATAATAAAAGCATGTAATAAAATTGATGCAATATCAATTTACATTGTTTTACTGCGAGCTTTAATTTTTGAGTTATTCAACAAAAACCATAAGAACGCAAAATTTTGAGGGTAATTTTCGCCTCCTAAACAGATTTTATCACCCAAAGAATGCATCTTCAAAATTTTATCAAAATCAGCTGGTGACACTTCCTTGTTAGATTAAAACTGTGCATTAATTTAACAACATTAAATACCAAGCAATATTTGCTATTAATAATTGAATGAATAAATAAATTAATTTTACTTAACATTAAGGACAAAATTGTTATTAATAAATTACTAAAATAATTAATAACAATTACACAAGGTGAAACTGTATGATATAAAACTAACATCATACAATACTTAAGCTGAACTCTTCCAATAATTTGTTCAACAAAGCTACAGCTAACATAGATTATGAGATTAGAATATGGCAAGGGAGCTGGTGACGTGGTTCAGAGGGGCGCATCCAAGCGACATTCTAACCACAACTCTATAAGTACTTACCACGTCATTCCTTTAGTGCCATCTATTTGTATGATATATGTATTAAAAATTAATTTTCCAGTATTTTAAAAATATTACGGAATATCTCATTCACAACTCTAAAGTTAGGGAATCTTTATAACAATATTCATTGCTACATCATACAAATAGTTAGAATTAAGAGAATCTTAATGAATAATAAAAATACAGCTAAAAACGCTATCTGGGAATCAAAACCGTTTTGTACAGTAAATTATAGCAAGACTTATTGCATATAAAACAATTTTGGTTAATTAAATTGATATAAACAATTGGTTAAAAAAATCTAGAGTATTATTGTTTCTAAATAATTTAAATTGACTAGAAATAAATATTCTATACGCGACCTTACCGCACAAATCATCTCGCATATTCTAATGTCGGTAGTAAAAACGTGAATATTAGTTATACGTACAAAAATCACGCTGGAACATAAATACGTATACAAATTTATCTCCGATCTGGAGTGGAAAACGATACCTTGTATGATTATGTATAATGGCATAAAAAGTCCTTCAAACCTTTTTTATCTCGGTTTATCTTAGGTATAGTATCGCTGAAATATTGGTCAAAATAACTATTTAAACTTAAATTGTGATTTCAAATGAAATTAAATCGCAAATTGATAATGCAAATAACTGCAATAATATTGTTATTAATTTGAATTAAATTTTCAATACACGGGCTTCAGTCTCACTGGCGCGTATTACCTAAAGAGTTTAAAAA
The DNA here is from genome assembly GCA_024586415.1 of Phrixothrix hirtus. Classification (NCBI taxonomy): domain Eukaryota; kingdom Metazoa; phylum Arthropoda; class Insecta; order Coleoptera; family Phengodidae; genus Phrixothrix; species Phrixothrix hirtus. The sequence continues at coordinate 3,222 of JAHWXV010202737.1, read as the reverse complement.
ATTATCTAATACTGAAAACTTATCAAATGTCAAAATTAATAATTTTTGCCATTAAGGAAAAGCTTAAATCAGCTAAATATTGAATGTAACCCATTTCCCCTAAGTTTTCTAATATTGTCAATTATTTGTACCTCCATTGAATCAACCTGACATATGTATTCTGATTTTATGATTAGTGATACACAGTACGGCCTGAAACTATTCTAAATTGTAATAAAATATTGAAATTTAACAAACATATCTATTAAATAAATTAAGAATGCCAAATAATACACTGATCTCCAGGGCGGAAACCTTACTACATTAACCTGCAAATTAAAAGTATGCATATGCATTGGTTCCATGTAGAGGACGATGCCAAAACATACAATTTTATAACTAATAATAGCATTTCATCCTTCACATACGATATTAATTTTAATTTAAAATAATAAAAAATAGATAACTTGTTACACTCGTTAGCATAATACAATATGTTTTGTTAAGTACTCACGTGTAATTTATTGCATGCTTAATATTTGCTTACAAAAGTGATTTAAATTTTCAATACGCCAGATAAATATTCAAAAGTTTAGCTATTCTTCTTGAAATTTTGGCTGGGTGTAATTACTGAAAACGTACTTTAAAAACTTCCTAAGCTTTTCGATATTAATGAATGCTGCAGATTACCCCAGATAACTTAACAAGGACATATCCTGTTTTTCTGAACGAACGAATTTGTTGAATTCACTTAACAATTGAAAACGCCGTTTGCAACATAATAACAAATCCTTGGGCTACTTCTTGGACATCCGACGCGAGGATTGACTGTGTTCTTAATCAAGCATTTCGTCAAATATATTTGTAAAGACTGTATAACTACATGACTTAAAACTTTTAACGATGGGACGAAGGAGCAAGAAAAAAGAATTTTCTGCAATGAAACAATATACAGTCGGTAAAGCTAAAATGTTTATGAAGACGTGTTGCTAAGAGATATTTTAAAATATTGTAGCAATTACTATTTAGAAATAGCACGTTTAGGGTTATTTGCACCATACACGCTTAAATTAAACTTTGTTTTATAGCCATAGAAACAATTGCGGTAACAATCATTATTACAAAATTAACTAAAGCCTTAACGGTCTGAATTGTTATTTGATTAAAACTTATGAAAAATGAATTTTAAATGTACAGAAAATATTCTTTTTAATAATAAAACGGCAAGATATATGTAATTTGAAATAAAATTGAAATATAAGTCCTATATATAGGGCGTTTCAAATAAAATTAATTAAATTTTTCAAAATTACTTGTAAAAAAAATAGCGTGGGGACTCATTATATTGCATCAGAGGCACCTACGCCACAAGAAAAATTATATAGGTATCCATGGAAATTATCACATGGTATATCGAACTAAATGCTTATGTTTATAACTTAACGCGCTAAATTGCTCACATGTTATGATTTTAAGTACATTAATATCTAAACGTTTTATAATAAAACGTAGAATTAATTACCATGCTCTATAATTGTAATTAAAACACATCCACCAAAATGGCGGCTAGCAAAATTGATATCGCGATTCAATCAATGAAACTTGACTGTTAAAAAGTTAGTAATTAAAATGCGAAATATGTAAACTGTATGAACGATGTGAATTATAGAATTTAGAAATAAGAAACTGTAATTTATGAGTAGAGATTTCTCCTTCACAACACCGTCTATTATAAATAAATAAAATTTCGATACAAGTGAAAATCCTTACAAATAGCATTTAAACAAATGAACATTTGCACGACTAGTCACCACTAAAATTGCATAACTTGACAGAATAGTAGGTAAACAAATAAAGACTTCCATTTTCATTTAGTGTGTCAAATTTTCTCTTTTTACTTGCAGCGCAATTTTATTTATTTAAAATATGTGTCAACGCTACTCATATATCTTTAATAATTTATATTACTGCTATTTAAATCTCATAGTTAGCTCTACCATTTTATATTTAATAAACGTGTTTTTAAAAATAACATAATGTTAAGTGTTTATTTAATGTTTAAAAGTAACTACACATTTCAAATTACTTGGGCGAAAGAAAACCGTTGCACTATAACTTTGAAACTTCTGAAATGTATCGGATGCATTCAGAATTTAAATCGGTAGTAGGATATAAATATAAGAATATTGCAGGTTTCTCCTATGCGAAGACGTGTATTCTTATATTGACATAGATTGCTCTACCATTATATATTGCGTAAATAGGATGTTAAAATTTGAAATGGACTCTACCTTATTCGAGACGCTGCAGGTAATTGTATTTACAATTACTTTTGAACCAGATTTTTGATTAAGGTCCCCTAACTGAGAACATATCCAATAAACAGTGAGAAAATTTTAGTTGTAAGCTAAAATATTAAGGTATAACTACAAATTACAATATCTTATCAATTACAATTACATTCCAGAAATTAGGTAAAGTTATAAGATACTGAATATGAATAACTTAGCTGACAATTAAAGAATCAATTTATGTTGACGAAGATTCCTCCAATAAAACGTTAGACTAACGAAATTTAGATTTTATTGTTTCATAGGAAAATAATCTTGAACACCAAAGTTAAAATTCATCCCAATTTTGATTAGCCAATACTAACTCGAGTCGCTATTAAATAATTCACTCCCGATTTCTTCCGCATTTAGAAGGTAAGATTCTACTCACTGAACATTCTAGAATTAAGATGGGCAAGTTTACATATCTTGAAACAAAATGGTATCTTGACAATAGGCCCGCTTATCATTTGTTCTTAAATTAATTATTTTTCAGATACTGCTCCACTAATTAAAAAAGCAATCGCAGGAAGTTTCTAACCCTTAAAAAACTTGCATCTAAAGCAATGAAATTAAATTTTTAAGTGACTCGTGAGCAATACTTGAATTAAGCATAGTTAAAATATAAAACAATTCATGTTATCAAATAACTCGAATTATCAATTTAATTCAATCACAGCTGCAAAAAAATTTATTTTTGCTATTCGAGCGAATAACCTCGAGAATTCAACGCAGCCAAATCATATTACAAATAGGGCATTTGAAGACAAATAATGGCAGAGCAATCTCAACATATTAGGAGGTAATTTAAAATAAATAATATAGAGAAGGAGATTCCTCTTAAACACGGCACGAATTTTAAAAATTAATTCGGCACAAGTGAAAAGCCATCAAACTGTAAATATGAACAATT
>JAHWXV010202710.1:0-13953 GCA_024586415.1 Phrixothrix hirtus | reverse complement strand
CGCCCCCCCCCCCCCCTTAAGCTTCAGGCCGTTGTATGTATTTCCAGCGTTTACCTTAGCGCGTAGACATACTGGTGACAATCGTTCGCGGACCCCCCTCTTCCAAGAAGCTAGCAGGATACCAGTATCGTTGTCGGGTGTAACGCCAACCGCGCTTGTAACAATATCGCTATTCTTCCACTACCGAGGAAAAAATCTCTCTTCGAAATTAAAACACTCTAAACACATTAAAGTAGTTCAGGGCATTTATTGTAGTATGCAAATGTTTGTAAAGCATGTGTTCATGCTTTTCTTTTTTCAATTTATCATAACATTTTGAATATCTTCTACGTATCTTTTCCCTGTATCGTCTGGTTTTTGTAACAATTGCTGAATAGAAACTGCCTTTCTCGTGTTTGGCGAAGCTGCACGTACAAACGTGCATTTTCCATTTTCTGTTCTGTCACCTTGTTATACACAACCCAGGAATTAACTACTGTTGTGCCTAATAAGAAGTTTAGCAGCGAGTTTTTGACCGGAAAGGCCAATACCACTTATGCTTCCGTCCTAGGGAAGTATTCTCTCTAATTTTATGGCAGAACTCAAAGATTGGCATTCTATAGTGCTGGAAGAATTCTGAGACGTTAACTGTTTTCGTAAATGATGCTTTGCAGACACCAATGTTGATGCTTGCTCAGTAGAAAGAAATCTAACATCACGTGTATCTTCCCAATTTAACACTATAGCGCTATATCCATCTTCGCGAGCAACAACTTTCATCTCGTCAACTAAGCTGAAGAACATCCTTTGGAATATTGACTTTATTGGATCGAAGTGGTCCAACACAATGAGTTCCTTCATTTAACATTTCTATAACCAAATCATAGCTAGAGTATAAAGTGTCTACAAATAACGTTCTACATTCTTGAAAACTTTCGGATAGTGTCAAGCAAACAATCTTGGCCAAACCGATTTTCCTTTTACCTGATTCCAGTTTTCCGTAATAAATCTTTACAACATACGTGTAGTAATCTACTGAATATAATTTGAATCATTTAATACCATAACGGTGGGTCTTGTTAGGTATGCATTGCTTAAATATTAGACGACCTCTCTATGGTATAGTGTTTCATCTATAACAATGTCTTCACCAGGATAATATAGGTCTTGATATTCAGTTAGCAATCGGTTCAAGAGGGATTGATTTTTTCCTGAACGATTACCCTTTTGCAAAGTTTCATCATTTACAAAACGTAAATTACTTAGTAAAATCTTAAACCCATTCCTTGGCATCACTGATCGTGGAACATCGTTGTGATAAATGTTTTGGGTTTCCCAATACACCTGCAAATTACCCATTGGTACAAAGCCCATCGGGAGCATCAATCCTAGAAACATCTTCATTTCTGCTAAGTTTGTGAGAACCCATTTATTGGTATGTGCATATTTAGTCTTAGACCTATGAAAACGGCTTGACTGTTAAACCGTATTGTTTCACTAAAAATATGATTTATAATACTTCGTCATCTACCAACAGCAGAAATTCATCAAGAGGAGTACTATCAGTGGAAACGGCTTTTTGTAACCCCTGTCGACTAGTAAATACAAAAGTTTTATGGCGCCCTACATTTTCGGTCCAGACATCATTCATCATCCCCGTTACATCATCCTCTATCCGGCTCTGGAATTCTTCATCTTCTGTTTGAGTTAGTTCCTGAGTTACTTAAGCAAATTATTGTCTTCCACATCTGAACAATTAATTTCGTCTGATTGAGATGATTGTTACAATTGGTTCTGTATCGAATCATCGGAACTACAGACTGTATCACTGCTTTCCAAACAAATGTTTTCAACAGTATTTTCAGACTCGGCGTAATTTAACACAATATACGTTTTTTTACTTGTCAGAAAATGGCGGCACACAAAATTATCCAAAAAAAAACGAAAAATCAGGGCCATACGCTTATAGGTAACGTGGACCCTACGTATAACATTACTAAACATAGCAGAGCCCACGTCGCCCGTGTGTAGGAGAGAGTCAAAAATGAATAATAAAAAGTTATTAATATAAATAAATACTATATACAAACAATACTTGATAGATTGTTGAAAAGAACAACTTCCAAGCATATCACTCATGTAGGCGTAGCACTCAATGTGTTAAATGTTTCTTTGCTCATATATCATCGACCACGGCTGAGCTTTAAGTCGCGCCCTCGGCTTAGACACAAATGTCCCACTCCCCCTAGCTGTAGCATTTTAATCTTTAATCCCGAATCTATATTTATTTATTTTCAGAAATAAAAAAATTAAAGTTTTAAATTACTTTATTGTTTATGACTTGTTTAGGATATGTGGCAACCGCGATTCGAATGCGTCAAGGACAGCCGGCTAACTACTTTACTTACGCCTGTGCATTGTAACTATAGACTAATCAGGAATTTATGGACCCCGCCGATTTCGACACACCCCGTAGAATAACGTTAATTATTCCTATTTATGGATAGAAACTAGAAGTTCTGCAGAAATTTTGCCACAGGAACTTAATAAGTTGAAATAATGCACCGATTTAGTGACTTTAATAGTCTAGTCTTTTGACTCGCCCTATATATTGATATGTCATAGAGCGTTACAAAAGTTATAGTTATCGGGCAGAAGGTCCAATGCATGAACTAATGCTGTAAAAAGTGAGGAACGAGTGCTGATCAATGATAGAATGTAATTAATATTTGAATATCAATCAGCTAACTTATGGACTAATTTAGGTTAGCAGAGGACTAGTTTAATTGTGAAACTTCCTGTATATCTATAGATTGTGATTAGGTAATACAAAAGAATGATCTAACACTGCAAGAATAAAAAGGTTCGTAAAATTTCACACCTTTATAATTTACGAAATATACTCGGTGACATAGAAATTGCAACACCAAGAAGTACGAATTTCTTAATCAAACCTGGAAGACCTGTTGGGCTGATATTAAGCAATAATCGATTAACTTTTGAGATCAAGTGGTAATGTGATAACGTCACATTTGACAGTTGTTATAATTTTTTGCTAACTTTTTCGGTATGTGCTTTTTGTACAATTTGTTGTTCTTTTTCATTGTTAATTAACATTATTTTGGTTGTTGTTTTTTTGTCAACGTGTTTTATTTGTTCGATGATATCTAGAGTACGGCAATGAGGATATTACTGTCAATTAAGCAAATTTGACAGAGGTCGAATTATTGGTTTGCGCGAAGCTGGATTTTCTTTTGGGGAAATTGCTAACCGTGTAAATCGCAATCGGTCTACTTAATGAGAGTGTGTCGTTCATGGTTTAAAGATGACCAGGAACATCGTAAAAGAGGAACCGTCGCTTGAAGAAGAACGAATGAGCGTCAAGATCATCCTTAAGAGAACTGGCATTTAGATAAAGATTTTCCTTTACTCGGGCAGTTGGTGACTAATGGTTTGATGAAGAAGGTCACCTGGTAACCCTTAGGACAATTTAGCGCCAAACCCGAAGTTTTGGGTTAACATAATATCGTCCGCAACGTGTGCTTCCTTTGACTGCAGAACATTGTCAATAAACGGTCTTATTGGAATCTTGAATAGCGTCGTGTTGTCTTTAATAACGAATCTGGATTTTATTTAGGAATGAACGAAAGTCGTATGAGAGTCAGAAGAAGACGGGGTGAATGACTGAATCTTCGATTTACAGTTGAGAAGCACGTACACCGCACTATGAGTGTTATGGCTTGGGGTGCGATTACTTATAGCAGTAGGTTACCCAAGAGCTTGAAGATCCATTATTCCAGCAAGGTAAGGGTACGTCCACATGTAGCAAGGTTTTCCTTGAACTTCTTTGAGATCTCCATATTTTTTCCCATTGAACATATATGGGACATAATGGGTACAAGGTTGCGAAATTTGCATCGTCCTCCTTTGGCTTTGGAGGCCTTGAGAGATGAGGTGCAACTTACATTGAAGGTAATACCCCAAGACAAGATAAACTACTTTATTCAACTAAGCCTCAACGTGAAAATGAATATGTAAATCAGAGGGGCCACACCATACATTATTCAGAGTTATTATAAAATTTTGTTTGACTAATAAAGATTTTTCTCCCAAATTTTGATCATTTATTACTATAACATAGGTGAGTATTTCTACCAAATTTCATCCGGAAATTCCAACCCGTTTTTGGTGTTGCAATTTCTATGTGACAGAGTATACCAATAAACGTTATCATCACATAATACATTCACTCTTCAGATACAAAAGAAAACAATCATTATAGTCCAGAATCCAGTGGTCGAATTTTGGTGCTCATTTCCAAATATTTTTAATATGTTCCGTTAGTGTGAAAAAGCACGTAGCGTTAGTCTGCCGACTTGAGCCTCAGTAACAAAAACAACTTATTTGGCAGATTTTCTGACTCATAAAGCTGGTTTTATAGCTTATTTATGGTGTAAAATATGAAACAAAATTGGTCTTTCATCCCGTTACGGGCTCATCTAGTCCGCCAAATAAACAAGAGTTTTTGTATTCGTTTAAAATACATAACCAGAACAAAGGTATATAACTAAATATATATACTTTTCCGTTTATACACCTAATTTGTCAACTATAACAATTAACCTCAAAATTTACAGTAAATTAGTATTTTTTCGCTATACGCTTAAACGAATCCAAAAAATTTAGTTCGATACTCGTCGTCTGTAATATTTCAGGCCCTCTATCTACTTTAGGGAACTCAAATTACGCCTCGTTTTGTAAAAATCACTCTCGGATTTTGAAATATCGGGTAACAATGCACTTGTATAGAAAATAACTATTTTTCAGCATTTTAATATCATTTACTTCCATCTGATCTAATATTTTCAATTATTGTATCTTGTTTACATACGTATATGTATTATTTGTCAACATACTTTGTAAGCGCGTTTGAAATTCTAGCAACATTTATCATATATTTAAAAACACCTGTAGTAATAGTAAAATTTCATTGGTGAATTACCAGTATCATGTTTATGCCAAAATTACAACCACAAATTTGTAAATTGTACAATTCCATTTTAACAACAGTTATTAAAATTCGAAAATCCCAGGTTACGCTTTGTAAAACAGGCATTTTTCTTAAAAATATTACTTCAGCAATTCCCGCGAGGAAGGCTTGCAAGCCTAAAAATGAACGTTAACCTCTTTCATCTTTCCCCTTCAATTTCAAGGAGAAAACTTCGATTATCGGGCAGTAGAGACCTGGTTATTGAAAAGTATCGTCGCTTTTCGCAGTGTGTACCTTGGCTATATTTAAAAGAAACATTTGAAGAGTTACCCGAATAATGTAAAGGGGACTAAATTGGTAGAAACGTGGTCTATTTCCGCCCAGAGTGAATTGTAGAAAGGGTCAACTTCAATTGCATGTCCATTCGTAATCAAAAGGTTAGAATCCGACAAGGCTATACGAGGCGTGAGATAAGTAGAATGTCCTAAGCAGCACAGTTGTTACTTTTGATTCCTTCGGACAGTTGAAGGCTTCCAAAACATCAAGTAAGAGATACATCCATTCTTTAAATTCTGCCGATCTTCACCACCTCGTTAAGTAAACTCTGCTGGGACAAATTAGTCGATCACGTATAAATTCAAGACGTGTTAGATATTGTCATAAACGAAAGACAAAGGTGCTATACTTTAACTGTTCATGTTATCGAGGTCATTAGGGCCAATATTTCTTGTTCATTTTAGATTTAGTTTAGTTAACAGTATTGAAAGGGTGTCTTGATTTAGATATAGAAAATTGTTGTATACTTTATTCCCTTTCAGGGAAATGTAAATTGTTAATTGCAAACCATGTTATCATTATACTCAATTTTTAAGTACATATCTTATTCTTTTATATATGTAAACCCGTAATTGCAGTAATACATAATTTCTTTCAGGTATTAGTTAATTTTACGTAAATAGTCTATTTTAAATAGTACGTCCAAATTTAACCTGTACGAAGAAGGAGCACAGCGGCGTACCTGAAAATCACCCTATAGTAAGTACGTACTGAGACAATTCTCGATCTAAAAGTTCGGAAATCGGGTTATTTATTTTCCCGGATTCTACAACAACAGACCTCTTGACTATTTTCTTTGTCTTATCGTTAAAAACAAGGTGTTGCGCTTAATTAGGACTTTTTCACGAATTTTTGAGACCTACATATAATCCCTAAATTTTAGCCCAATTGATTTCATCGCAAATGTGGAATCCCCCATCCTCCACTGTGGTAGCCGGAGAAAACCAGCTAATTTAGAGAAAATTAGCATCTTTGATAACCTCAGGGGCGCAAGACCTCTTTCGTGCCGTTCTAATGTCATTTTTACGGCAAAAGTTACATACTGATATATCGATTTGTTATTATTCAGTTTCTTACGATTCTGCGCATGACAGTCCTAGCATTTCGGCAGATAAATCTCTCAGCGTTTGTGCAAGTGGATTTTGCAGCGTTTACGTAGGTAAACCGTGGCTACATTCTCCTGCTTATGTTTTTGTAACTTAACCGTGCAGTACTTCAATGAGTAAGCCACGTTCTTCTTCGATGGAAAGTAATTATGTCTTAAAACTATGTTAAAAACATGTTTAAAGCATTTTTTCTGAATTACTTATACATCTCGATAGTTCTGAAGATAATAAACTGTAATCGCTAGAACCACGAGGTAATGTGCTGTATTTTGTCTTTAACGCTATAAAACGTCGGTAGCATTCTATATGATAGCACTTAAAGTCACTAACACTTTGTGGTAGTTGTAAGTCCTTTTAAACAAAATTATCTTCTTGTCTAATTTGTTATATTTAAAGTTTGTTCTTTAGATGTAAAAATTTTTGTAGAGATTTAGTTGAAGCCATATCCTTTTAACATTGCGCAAGCCTTTGTCTCTATCTTACTCTTTCTAAATTATACGTACTTTCTCTCTCTTTTATTCTTAAATCAATATCTGCCCAATAAGTAGGTACGCGCTCGTCTGCGTCGCTCGAGTAGCCCCGCGTTTTACTCATATTATATACTATAACATTACATACTATACAATACGCATCTGGAAACATGTACGTTGGCAGGTTATGTTGTAAACTTTAAATAAAAGCAAGGTCTACCAGTTGGAAAAGTGGTCACCTCACTTTCATTTTTTTGCTTGGAAGACTGGCACGGTCCCACAAGGGGGGTGGCAGACCGATGTTATTATATAACATAAATGTCATAAAACCAGTTTCATGAGTTAAGAAATAAGGCACTTTCCCGCTACGAATGTGGTAGACCGACGCTTCATGATTTTCCACATATCAAACTAACTAACGAAGTATGCTAATATCGTTTAGAAATAATGGCACGTTTTTCCGATAGCTCCCGGGCTATTAACACTGCGGGCTATCACAAAATACTCAGATGGGTAATGAATCCCATACGATTAGCTACTTTTAGCTGTTTAACAGGTCCTCCAACCAAAAATGGTGACATATAGATAATACAATTTATTCCACTAGGTTCTTATGAGTTCAAGAATCGCGATTAGTTCTAGTTCTAATCACTAAATATATATATGTCTTTAAATTTATTTACAGTAAAGCCCAAGATTTTTTTACATTATTTAAGGATTGACAGTAAATAAAATATTTGTAAACAAACACAAAAGGTTCTCCTAACAAAGGTAGCTAAGTAATGCGTTACGATAGTAATTGTTGTGCTTAGATTCCCGCAATTTCACTTCTGCTTGTCAACGATAAGCGAAACAGGTTGCAGCAACAAAATAAGGTAAAAATTGTACTCAGCGGTTGATTTGTAGCGACGTCAGCTCTTGCTGTTTTTTTTTGGCAACATCAAATATATTAAGCGATATTAAGTACCGTGCACATTAATGGTTAATATAATTTGTAGTTGAACAATGATTCATTAAAGTAATTTATAAATAAATCTTATAAAAGAAAGATAAAGTTAAATTAAAAATCTATTTGAGTACACCGCGTATTTTATTTTTGGAATATTGCCTAGAAATTTTATTATAAAACTTAGTTATTAAAAATGTTTTCAAACTATAAAGTAACAGATCTTACGTCAGAAATTCTAAAGAACTGTGCAAAGGCATATAAAATCACATCTCAATGGCAAACAAGGTTACAGCTTGTTCAATACAAAAATGTAAAGTTGTGCACACAAAGAAATTAATGGGCGTGGTAACATTGAAAGTTTAAGGAATAATTAACTGGGTTACAATCCAACGAGTGTAAAGATATGTTTTTGACGCCGCAAAGGTGGGGTGATATGACTACATAGACGGGGAATAATACGAGCAATCCCGTGAGAAAAATTATAAAGCGCAAAAGTTAGGTGGTGCAAAAGTAATTAGTTTTGTTCGGAAGTGCCTTATTTGTTTTAGCAGAGTAAAATTGCCTCTACTGAAGTTCTAACGTACCTGCCATTGCATTAGGCATTTAAGTAGAAAATCAAATTATTTTCGGATAATCAATTCAATAGAAAAACGGCCAAAGCCCACTTAAGTATCTTCCTACCCATGGGGGTTATCAATCCTAAAATTAAGACCTAAGGAACGTTCGAGTCAAGGGCATTCTTTCCACCTGTAAATGTCTTATTGTTCTTTCTCTTTGCTTACTCTACACCTGATAAAGAAGGGCTACATTACGCCTGCCCGCATCTACAGACAATTACTATCGTCGCCAAACGTCCCAGTTTGCTTTTTTCAAAATAACGTAAAATTAGATAAAGTACGCTGCCGTCCGCTTTATATATTTATGAAATAAATGAATTACCGACTTTAAGCAAGTGTATAAGCGATGAGTCAAAATTAATTGATCTGGACATTTTACATTTGTATTCTTAGTTGTTAAAGCAAATTTTAATATCAAATTTACTATTTGTACTGTAATAAGTTAGTTGTGTAGCTATTATTATATTTACTGGATACCCACAAAAATCTTTTGATTATGCACCTTTTGAATATTGTTGATTGCGTTAGTTAAATTGAGATTTGTTTATTATTTGTTACCGTCAAAAAAATACTTCCAGCTGTAGAAACAAAACTGGATTTTGTTAAATAAACACTTTCGAATATCCACTCCGTTATCCAATGTTCCTAGAATTTAAGTCATGTTTAATTTCTTAAATAATTGTTGAATTTGTGTTAATAAGTACGCTTTTTTGTGCAAACTTGATTATATAAAGGTGTTCTTGTGCTAAATTTTGGTTATTATTTTACCAACATAAACCTTACTTGCAATTGTATTTATACAATGCGCGTACAATAAGTTAGAGAGGAATTCGGTAATTTTGAGTAACAAAAGTAATAAAGTATTTATTTCTAAGTAAATATAACACTTTCCTGAAAGTTTAAAGTTCAGTTAGAGAGTTACAGGGTGGTCAGTTGTAAAAACCTGCCTTGGTTATTTCATTTAAGGCAAACTATGCCCTAAATTTTGCAAGTAATGTAAATAATATTTAAAGCTTTTGTAAACATTTTGCATTAATTCTTATATACAAGAACCGTCATAAATAGTGAGCACCTTTAGTTCAATATACCATCTCTTTCAGCTTTTGATCCCGTGTCTGCAGTACCATTAGAGTGTCTGTCTCCACTTCTAAGGTATGCCACTAATATCTTGATATACAGCGTGTTTCGTAAACATCACCTAATAGCAGTTTCGACTTGAGAACAATGGTGCCCACCTTTTCCCGATTTTGTCTTGACCTAACAGTGCTTTTAGCCTCGCTAGTATCGACGAATCACGCCTCATTCCACTGTAGCCTTCCCGGCCGTGATTAAACACTCGTGATTATTATTTGTCACATGTGTTGTTGTCAGTTTAGCCTATGACAGCGAAGTAAAATTAGTAAATTGCTTACGAGTCAAATTTTTTTGTTTAATGGAATTCGCAATAGAGGTTATAATCAGAAACAGCTGTAGGGTTACCTGTTTCCCCCTATCACGACAACAAGCCCAATTTGGAATTCAAACTACCTTGACTTACATACAAAGTTACCTCCAAAGGTAAACTAAGGAAATGCCATAATAATAATGAATACCAAAAATAAAATTTACTTCACTTCTAGAACCTTATGTGAATTTATACGTTTTTTTGTATTTTTAATTCCTTTATCGATTAGTTAACCAAGGTAAAACGATTGACACAACTTAAAATAACACTTGATGCCACAATCTCTTTTCCCCTCAACCGCGCGCGTTATTTCTTAACATGACTTTCAGTAGCGACGTGGTTACATTGCTTAGCAACAAGTGGTCAGCGAAATTTTGAAAAAATACGACTATATAGGAACATAATTCCTGTGCCTGACTATAAAGTCAAAGGATAATATTTATCTTCTTGGTATCTGATATTTTAAAATAAAACTGTAAAGCACTTTTAGAAAACGGTGTTTTACAATTAAGCTTATCGTAACAAAAGAGGTTATTGAAACCATGTAATTTTGAATTACTCAGATAACAATTAAGTTATGAGCAATTCTAATTAATGACAAGTAGTATATAGTTCTGCTTATATTTAATGCTAATAAAAATAATGATGAAATAATCAATGTGACATTTTTATATAGGTAAAATGGTACCGGAATTTGTACTATCTTACATGCGACACTGTGTCAACGGTACTTATTGTAAGCAGGGTGCTAATGCGGAAGACGAAGCTGACAGTTCACATGCTACTAAATGTGCATCTATTGATTCCTACCTAGAGCGTCATTGAAAGAGTAGAGAAGATTATAAACCAAACATTTTTATCTATGTAAATGGAAAACCCCTAAAGTGATAATTAATGAAAGAAAAAAAATTTTTTTGAACGGTAATAAATATCTAAAAACTGACTGTGTTGTAGGTTTAAAGGCTGTTTCGAAACGTTTATCAAAATTTCAAGTGACACTATAAATTTAGTAACGATATTACCTGTTTAGAATTCAAAACGTTACAAAGACGCAAAGGAAGTCTATGCTATTGAACGTGCAATGCGAGCATTTGTGTCATCTGAGAGTCTTGTGTGCCAGCTATCGAAACCGAGCGTTGAAATATAATAATTATTTTCTAATTTTCTTTGCGGGTTAAAAGCATTCTGACGTAATTTTAATAAACGACTCTCTCAATCTTTAACTGTTACGTTATAACCATTACTGTTGCATACAATTTTAACCTTTGATGTGCATCTCTTTCAGAAAATTGCGAATTCTAAACTTCATATCTTTAATATTCAACCATTTCAAACTTAAATTGCCTTTTTAATTAGTATTTTCTGGAACTCTGCCATCAGTTGTCTGATAATGCTGCTTTCTTTGTTCTAAATCCAAGTTCTGAAGGGTAATTTTTACTGAAGTAGTGTTACAATGCTTTATCCTGGGAGAATCGAAAGCATAAGCTTAAAATTCTTTATCTCGTATTTGTAATCTAAACAAAATTAATTTTGCCTTAATTTTTAAACCATATTTAAGACAAATTATAAAATTTTCAAGTTTTACTGTTTCTAATTGTCTACCGGAATTCTAATTGGGTGTTGACCATTTCAATGTTGTTTATATAAAAAACGATTACTGCGTTAACGAAAAAATTGCTACAATCGCTTACACTTTGTTGAAAAACAAATAGTACAAATTAGTTAAAGGCTGGCGTAAAACTGCGCGCCGAAAACGCAATCTTAGCAGTTTCTTTTTTGCAATGTTAAAAGATCTGGGAGTTCATTATCATCCTTGGGTAGTATCGCAGTTTAAAGTTGAATTCTTAGTTAAGAAAAGGTTATCCAGTTAATTCTAAGTTCTAAATCTCTAACTTTTACAGCCACAAAGGTGCCCTTTGTTTTTAGCCTCTAGGTATGATAAGTATTTTTACTAGGCCAAATGACCGCAAGCAGGCTTTCTTTTTGACGCAATTTGAGATAGCTTTTTCATTAAAAAGCATAATAAATCTAATTCTATTAACCGATCTTTCGACACAAAGAAGTATCTTAAATCTAAACAATGTCGTGATGTGAGTTAATTGATGGTTTTAGAGATACCTCTTCATCGTAATAAAACAATTTCGCTGCCTTCAAAAGACGAATTACGCAGTGCTGTAGGAATTCCCTGCGTCCCTTTGTTTGTTTATCTATTAGATGTATCTTAGGTTCCATATTTTCAGCAGTAGAAGTCGATGACATGACAAAACGAACGACTAACAATAAGATAATTCACTAACACTTCCTGAATCGTGAATTTTGGAAAGCTGCAGATGAATTCTTTAGTCCAAATGGCATGAACTAAAATTGGAAAATTGGCATTAATTTAACTCTGGTGTTGTTAGTAATATTTACCTGATTTAAAATCTCAACTTATTCAAAAAATATTGTTCCGTTCAGTCCTTCTTGGCAATTAATGCATGTGAAATATTCGCAGATATCTATTGAATTTTATTATATTTGTCACACAAATTCTAGGACACTGACACTGACTGTGTGCTAAATTGTATCCCTCCTGGAAATGTTGAATACTTTTCAGGACACTTCACATAGACTTTATTTGAGAATTTATTACTATAGCACCTGACGTTCACCACTACCAAATTATAAAAAATATTTAAAAATTTGATGAAACAATACACGACTTTCTCTTACATATATAGATATGTAAATAATATTCACAAATGATTTAAAATATTATTTACGTTTATTTTAGGAATGATAATTGTAACGGTGATCTATCCAAATTATTGGACATGCTAAACACTGCTTAACTCCAAAGATTTTCTCTGATAACACGTTCCAAAGCATTCTTTCAGAGATACCGTTAAGTTCACCTAAAACTGCATCAAATACATAAGCACCGTAGTAAGTTTAAAAAACATTGTTACCGCAATTTTCATGAAAATACCAAAAAACTCAAAAATCGCAAGCATAAAGCTGCATTTCCGCAAATTCGATTTTACTAAATTCTTAACGTCTCGTGTATGGAAGATATAAAACTGAAATACACAGTTTCACTATTATATAATGTTTAATTTTTGAGCTATGTTGATCATAGTTAATACTTTAAGTACTTCCGGTTACTCGATTTTCGAAAATTTATTAGAGAAGCCGCTTGTTATATGAAAGGGAATTAAATAGTTAAGTTAAAAAAATCATTAGAGCCAATTTCAAGTAAATTGCTAAAAACGAAGAATTCGGAAAATATCTAAAAACGGCTGAAATTAAGTGGCACTTCCGGTTATTCTATGTTACCTAAATTCTTAATTTTGCATACCAAGGTAGTTGTGACAATATAAATTTTCATTTAGACAGGACTTTTGGCTCCTTATTAATTTTATTCAGAGTTAGCGGTAAAAGTATTTCTGGTTACTAAATTTACGGAAGTTTCTGAGAAAAGGGCATTAAATAGCTAAGAAATAATAAGTTCTAAAAAATCGTTGTAGCCGATTTCAAGAAAACCAAAAAATGACAAGAGTAAAGTGGCACTTACGGTCGTTCGATTTTATTCAAACGATTGCAATTGTGTGCATAGATGAATGCTCACTTAAATATAAAATTTTATTTATCTACGACTTTTCGATTTTGAAATATCCTGCTTACAAACACGCACGCACGTACGCACGTGTAAAAAAACTTATAATGATTTTACGTCTAAAGTTTAACTGATAGATCGTTTATATAACTCATACAGATTACTGCTGTTTATAGGTTTTACGAGTTTTTGACTGCAACGTAATGTTAACAATGCAGTTCTACGGATTGACCTATGCGATGCCATTCTATCTTTCTATCTCATTTTTTGTTACCTTTGGTAGTTAGAATTAACATATTTTAATGATTATTTAAATTTTTGATAACTTCTATTCCTATGATTAATTTTTATAACCATTTCTTGTTACATTTAAATATAGTTTAAGTTAATTTAGGCAACACTAATTTCTTAAAATCAATTTATTGTTCTACATTTGCAGCTCATGTATTTTATTTCTAATGTATAGA
>JAHWXV010202642.1:0-12696 GCA_024586415.1 Phrixothrix hirtus | reverse complement strand
TGATAGAGCAATTTAAATTACAGATTCTGTTTTAGAACGAAAAGGCCATTTAGGATCAATCATCAGTACCCCAGAAAAAAATATCTTGTAGAACAGTGTAGTTTATCAAGTAAAGGCATACTAAATTACTTGAAATAAATTTTGCACGTCATGGTGATCAGAAAGAGTCACATGTAATCCATTTCCTCAGGCTAGTCGTAAAGAATTTCAAACTTTTTAACCAGAGTGCGATTTTTATCGTTTATTGAATTCCTACGTATCCCCTGCCAAATCGTATGTTGCAATGTGAAATATTGACAGTAAAGGATATATCACGAAAATTAATTAAAGTTAATGGATATTTGTAGCATTTTATATTGGAATACCGTAACGCACCATTTATAAATAATAATTAATAAGCTGATGAATTCGGGCCGTTTTACTTTCATAAGACAAATTCTTATCTCAAAATATTACAAAAACTACATTAGTTAGGGATTCTTGCACAAAAAATCAAAATGTATAATACAATATTATAAAATAAGTCTTCGTAGTCTTCCTATATAGAATAGAAAGAATAAAAATATGTAGATAGAGGCAGAGCTAGTGTCCTGGAATTATTAAGAATAAAATATATTCTAGGCCAAGTGCTGACTATAAATTAATAAAAAAACTAATGCATATTGGAATGAAACCAAAAAAATTGGTATAAAAAGCATAAATCACTATTTTCTATTTCTATGTCCCAAAGTAGTAATATTTTAGGTGAGATAGAAAACATTCGTAGCAGTACTTTATCAACGATAAGAGAACAGAAGATAATAATAAGCTTATTTGATGGGATAGTGATTGGAACGCCTTGTGACCTGGCTGAATACTTGTAGGCGCGTCTTAGGTTTTAATAAACAGCAGTGAAGTATTGAGAGATACTCGGTATATAGAAACGTTTACATATTTTTGATCATACTTGGTAATACCACGTCAACATTAAAATAATATTAACAATAGGAATAAATATTCTAAATTACAGTTAATTCAAATGATAATAATGTTTAAATTCCTTCTTTGTTAAAAAAGAAACATTAATTGGGATTCGTAGAAAACAATACAATGTACCAGAATATTTTCGAAACTATCACGCCAGCAACCTTGTAGACAACCTAACACCCAAGACTCCAGTAATTCTAAAAATAGTTACAATCTGTGCTTCATTACCCCGTTCCACAAAGGTGTCTTAGAAGTTCAGTCAAAGTTAGGATTTGAGAGAGTAAACAACGGTTCCTAGTTTGCGTCTCTGAGTACACGTGTACTTTAAGAAGGGACAGTGTCATTGCTCGATTTGAATGCTAGAAGAGAAGAGTTACCCAGTCCAAGTTTCGTAATTGTCCAAATTGTTAGGAAATTCGGCATATTGACTTCCTATTATCTTTTGCGTTTGTTTCGTTAGAAGGGTCAAGCACCTAACGGTGCAGTACAAAATAGAGTACAAGATAATATACGATAAGAGATGGCACTGTTCCCGGCTTGTTTGGGAAATTCAGTTCATGAATCACATATAAGTGAAGTTCTTCTAATTTGATTACAGGAACTCCTTTCATACACCCCACTGGAACTAGTACTTCGGTCAAGCTCAAAATAGACATTCGAAATAATTTTTGTAATTAAGATACCAAAAGTTTAATTAGTTCAATTATTTAGTTAAGGTCACAATTTACGGGCCGAATTCTTGTTAAATTTAAAATAAGGATAAATATTAGATACTCTTCTAATCGAGCTATAGGTAACCAACTGTTTTATTTGTTACCAGTGCATTTACCTACAGGTAAAATTATGTAGTTGCATTTACCGAATTATATATTTTACATTTTTAAGTATCCATTCCAGCGACTTCTCAAACTAAATGTAAGTCTTGATTGACCCGATCGAAATATAAACTCAGTGGTGTACGTTTCACCACCTACGTAGTAGGTATATCCCTGTTGTCCCGAATTTTAGATTTTGGAAAAGGAATCTTTTTTTTCTACTTTCCTCCATTGTATAGCCTGACGTCTTTATAACGATATGGCGCCCTTGAATACGATTTTCCCTTATTTTTGTCACTACAAGACGTTCCTGAACATAGCTCTATTTAGTTTAATAGCTAATTTGGAACCACCCATCTTCACTGTCTGCCGATGTGGTCTCGCTAGTTCAGGAAATAACACCGCATACACACTTAGGGTCGCAAAATGTGTTTTATTCCGTTATATACTGTAGCACGGCACAGTCGTCAGGTTATAGTAGTCAAGGAAGTTCTAAGCTAGATTATGAAGGATCAACTTGTTTAGCTTATAATATATGTATTATTGAAAAAGAGGAAGTTGTAACGATCAGTTACTTAATAACAGCATATAACAGAATTAGATAAAGTTCGTAAAGGAATTTAATAATTATTGTAGTTATATTAAAGTTGGTAAATAACGCACTGTCATTTTTGCACTGAGCTATTTAAAATAGAAACAACACACGAACTACTATTTCTAAACGTATTTACTAATTCGTATCAACGAAATATTTTTGCCACTATGAATATAATTGGTTAAACAAATATTAAAGTAGTCGATATTCACCTGAAAACGTCATTATTCATTAATATAATAGCTTCTATGTCGTAATACGCTAATTACGAGGTTACTTTGAAACGATAAGTTTAACAACAAATGAAATATCACGACCACGTTTACTGGCATAGATAGACAACAAAATAGTTACTTTGCGGCTGCCAATGACGACCAGAAAATTAATGTTGACTAGCGAACGAACGACATATTCTGCATCTAACTGACTGATTGTATAATTTTACTGGTGAATGTTGTAAAATTGATGCAGAGGCTTCAATTCAAGAAATTGGTATAATTCAATGTTCAGAGTTGTCTTTACTCTTTAATATTTAGACTGCTTTAAATCATTAATTATATATCGTGCTAAAAATTAAATTACCTGTTCTTCAATCTATTTGGGCAACTCTTGAATACAGTGTAGGTAGTAAAAGGGAAAATGCGCAAATAATATATTTACATCACTAATTATTTCTCAGGTATATAAATGTTTATATATCTTACCGTTAGCGTAAACTAAACTGGTAAGTGACCGAATAATGTTCAAAGTTTTAAGTTATGTGTATATCTTTGGACGTTAGCTGTTCTATATGTGAGATAAAGGTCTAATAACAGGGATTTTCTGGAGTCATATATTTATATAGGCCAATACTGATCATTATGCTCTCTGCTAGAGTATAGTCGAATACGAAGCAGTTTTAACTCCAATCGAGACTTTTAAGTGACAAAATGAAAGTTTTTCTTCTTTAGTCATAAAAAAGGTGTGCTTTTATCGCTATTTCCGCATTAAATTGTGTAGTCCGATCGGGAATCAAACTTTGGTGTTATAGATAAGCCTAGCTTTGTAAGCCCTATGATTGCCATACCATTTTATAACGGCTTATTTCTTGTACACTTATAAATTAAAAAATATGCAGCAATATATATGTAACCAAAAATATTTAATCCTGTAGTCATATTTAGTTAGTTAAATTATATTTAGTTTTCATTTGAACCATTGAAAAATGGATTATTTTTGGATGCTTAGATTTTTATTTCATAGATCTTCAACACATTTCTGAATAAAGTACCTGTATATATTTAAATTGTTTCATAAACTACAAATTTTGTAATGTAAAAAGATAAATAATTTTGATAAATTTTAAAACAATTTATGATAGTATAACATCTACAATTTATGTAGTCAATTGAACATTTATTCTATTTACTTATTCTAAAAGTAATGATGCTGGTAGATAAAAATACTAAACACATTCAGACGAATTTATCAATCAGTAAAAAGTGTTGTCACTGCTTAAAGTTTAGGTTAAATGCATTTCTACTAAAAGCACAACAGACAGGCATACATTTAATACTTTCCTCGGCGAATTCGTGCTTAGAGCTTACGACGCGAAAAGCATTTACGGCTTCCCCATTTGTTTTTTGTACAATTTCCGACGAACAACACGAAAACATTCTATATCTGGCATTAAAGTTGTCGGTTCTTTCAAAATCATCCAACCATTTATACAATTTAAGGGAAATTAAAATTTAGTAGGTAGAATATACTTTATTAAACTTTTTAAAAATATTACAGTAATGCTAAACCTATCCAAAACGATAATAAAGTTAGAATAATATAGAGTTATTGTTATAATTTATTTTACAATTTATATTAGTTGAAAACTGAATCTAATTTTACTTTTACGTCTAAAAATTTTCAAAATAAAGAGATTCCCTTAGTAAGCCTCTAATTCATTTTGATTTAAAAATTAATTTGCAGTTTAGAGAGCTTGAACCCAATTAATAATAATAGAAGTGTTTGAAATACTTATATAAATGTTTACTTACATACACTTTAAAGCTGGAAAATTCCAAAATTGATTGTTGGTTTTATATTTAAATTTCACTTTCGGAAAACAATTCGCAAAGGGCATCCGTATGTCAAATGCGAATTCCTATAAGGTACTTTTAATATTTTGTATTTTTGGAATATTGTATCTAAACCACCTACATAGGTTTTGTACAGGTAATCGTTCTTTAATAATTTATTAACAATAACTTGATGCTTTAGTCTCCTAACTTGTATAATAAAGAAATATAAATGCCAATAATTAATGGTTGATAGTTTGAATGATCTTTTTCTCCAACTTTATAATAAAGTAATTTTAGAAACACATCCAATTGTTAAATGTTAAACGTAATTGGAAGTAAATTCCAAACTTATGGGTATTCGTTTGTCAGATTTTTAAATTATCAAACCATATTTTTTAAATTATGTTAATTAACGGGATTTTCTTACTTTCTTAATTCTTATGTAACGTCTCGCTCATGTCTGAAAAACTTCTATATAAAAGGAAATTTGTATCGAAAAATGTAGTAAAATACTGCATTTACATTTTAATCATAAAGTTAGCCACTATCCTCAATAGATTTCAATCTATGATGGCGGATCAGAAATTATTTGCTTTATGGCCAAGACTTCAACTGTTATGGTCATTCCGGCTATAACTTCATGAAGTTGGAGGAGTTATACTCGGTAGGATTCTTTAACGTGTCAAACATCGCGTTGTTAAATAGGCAGAAGTTTAGCTTCCTTATCTGAGAAAAGGCAGATTTTTAATTTTTTCCATCGAAAAGTTTACCGACCTTTACCGGGTTTGAACCCATATCGTTTGAGCATGGAGGCAAACATGCTAACTGTTATATTAGCTAATCTACTAAATCACAATAAATATAATTTTAATAACAATTCATATTAGAGTTAACAGTCAACTTCAAATATTTCAGCTCCCGCTATTAAAAAAGTTAGACGAAAGGCGTAGTATTTCTTCTTAAGTCTTTAGCTGTCAGAATATTTACGATAAACGTTGCACTTCGTTGTCGCTAGTTTGTTGATACCTCTCGCCGTCGCCATTTCATCGTAGTCATTTCAGTGGCAGCCATTTCACTATAGCACAATTCTTTGTCAATTCAAAACTGCATAATTAGTGTATAATGAAGACAACATAAATGGAACAGTAATGTATTATGCATTTAAGAATAGTCCGTTTTACCAATATAACTGCTTACTATGTTTGTTTGTTTGGTGACTGAAGCTTCACTATATCGAAATTCCCTTTGGTCCTCTTGAACCAGAACTACCATGCCTACTAGAACTTTTGCCAAATCTAGAGGAATTCCACCACAAATAGCGATTGTTAGGCTGCTAAACATGATATTGACAAGAAACCTATGATTTTACTTCCCTGTCCGAGAAAAGGATAGCTTTTAAATTTTCTCTCTGAAAAATTTATTGATTACGATCGGGTTTGAACCCGTGTCCCTTGAGTATAGAGGCAAATACGCTAGCAACTACATCTATTGGGGCCGGAATATATGTCAAAAAAGTAGTTTAATTGAAATTAAAGTACTGGTAATAGCTGAAAACTGCATTTTATTTCCAATAGGATTAGCTCTTTAGGTATACTTCTATTTAAGGACAAAACAATCTTGCTGATCTAAACTTAGCTACTGTATATCTTTTTGTATAATTAATCCAATTCCGTTTTGGGATTAAAGTAATATATACAAAGTCTACTGAAATCCCCCTGCATTGATTTTCGTATTCATAATCTTTTTCCTTAGAAATACGTTTATAAACTACTTCCAACATGTTTAAAAATATAATAGACTCTAGGCTAAGATGACGTTTGCCGCCCTTCAAATTCCCCACTCAAAACGGATCAGGATTTCCAATCCTTACTTATACAGTTTTATTTACTTTACTGCGACATCACACAAATTCTTATTAAAAATTGTCTGTAGGGCTCTACATTTTAAAAATTAAATTGGTTATTCCCCCCCCCCTCCCCAAGAAGTAGAAATGACTTAGAGACGAAAAGGAAGTGAAAATTCTTTCTGGAGGTTACACCCACGTTTTGGTTTAAATTTTAAAGCGTTACGATAATGCAAAATGGTAGCTATGAGACGAACATGACTGTTGTGAAACCCAAATACATGAAGGTACAGTGACAACAATTTAAATGGGAAGATAATTGCAAAAATAGAAACTCTTCTGCGAGGTAACACACAAGTTCCCATTATCCGATGTTATTCAAGCCAAAACAAAATTATAATTGCACTAGTTATTAACCCTTCAAGTACTGGCGTTGCCGTACGGCAATGCAAAAATGGTAGTGGTATTTTATCCTTTAAAATCGTACAAAGCACGCTTTGCGCGAGGCGGAGGTACCAGTCGTTATCTGAACGATTAAGAATACACGTGATGTACTTGTTTTATTTTATTTTGCTTGGTGTGCTGAATTAGGTAAAGTTAAAGTTATAGTTGCAATTAGTGTCGAAAATAATGAATATTCGTTTTATAAGTATTAATTATTTATTTAAAACGCAATTTTTAACCAAACTAAGTGATTTATTTAGTTACTAGTAAATAAATTAAGAGTCCCAAAAGATAAAATATGTGATTTGCTTAAAAAATCCTTTTGAAATTAACATTCAAATGCACCTGTTGCCGTGCGGCAACGCCAAGATCTTCCCCTAACCTGGCGAAGTTTTTGTTCTTCATTTTTAGCTTCATTTAAGAATCTATTATTTGTTATACTGTGTAATCATTTCCATTGTTTATTAGGTTTTAATTATCATAGCGGTTAATTACATTAACTTTTAATCAGAAACATCAGTCACCTTAAAAAAATTATTTGGATAAACAAAATATTAACTAATTTCTATTTATTTTCTATAACAAACATGTGTGCCGGAACAATAAATTAAAAAAATATGTAATAATATCCATCACTGTTTAACATATGTATGTTTTATATTTAGAGATGGTTTGACGTTACAGGAAGCGCTTCAAATAGCATATGCTAATGAAAATGACGTAGGTGACATCTGCACATGCCTCCCGATCCCCATGTGCTTTCAAATGAAGACTCTGGGGATGAAAAGAGTTAAACCCTAATAATTTCACTGAACGGTAGTTACGAGCTGAGGCTGAACTAAGATCTAAACATTCTGATTCCGTAGCAATCGATCGATTTCCCGAGGATACTTCACAGCAGCTACCTCAACATCAAAATGATGTAAAAGAACACCAACTTGAGTATACCCTTTCAAATGTTCAAAAAATCCAGTCGGTTAAACGCGATTTTATTGAGCAAAAACAATTTTTTCCAAAGGGTGGCTATAGTTAAGTTAAACTAAGGTTATGCTTCATTTTTAAATTGCCTGATCCAAAAGTAAGAATTGATGATTTAAAATGTTTTTTCGGCATTCTTATCGTATCCGGTTATAGTGAGCTTCCAGGCAAGAAATAATACTTGGATGCACGGGATGATATGAGAAATAAGATTGTCTGCAACGCTAAGCGTTGTGACTGCTTTATTCGGATTATGCGCTTCCTTCATTGTAATAACAATTCGAAATTCACTAACTCCAATGCTGATTAAAGTATGGAAACTTAGGCCCCTTTTAAGTAAAATTCAATAAAATTTTACAAAATATTTTGTACCTCAACAACACATTGACAATGATGAATCAATGATAAAATATTTTGGACATCACGGACGTAAGCAGTTCGTCGGTGGTAAGCCAATTAGTTACAAGGTCTGGAATCTTAACACCAAAGAGGGTTCTCTGTTAAACTTTGAAATATATCAAGGTAAACGTATAACTGGAAGTGTTTTCCATGAGCGCAACTTTGGAAAAGCTACAGCATCATTTATGGGAATGGTTGAGAATATTCCAGAAAAGACATTTTCATGTCGATTTTATGTTGATAATCTCTTTTCCAGTATAGGATTATTTGAATTTCTTACCAAAATGGTTATGCTTGTACCGGGACTTCTCGTGACAATGCGTTACCTAAAAGCTGTCCTATAAAACCAAAATATCTCATGAAGGAATAAGCTATAGGATCATATGATTCTATTATAGCCAAAGATGTTGGTCTCATATTTGTTAGGTGGTTAGACAACAATGCGGTGACCACGGGTTCAACACTACATGGTGTTTACCTGATTTCAAATGTGAGAAGATATTCACAAGCAGATAAAACGGTTATGTCGGTCCAAAGGCTTAACCTAATTGGTCAATATAATAATTACATGGGCGATACTGACCAAGTGGATCAAAATACTGGAAGATATCGAATTTCAATTCGTGGAAAGAGATGGTGGTGGTGTGTATTCATATGACTTGTAGATGCTGGAATAAATAATGCTTGGGTGTTAAGTAGAAAAGCAAATACTGTGCAAAATAAACAACTGTCGTTTCGCAGAGAGATAACAAATACATATCTTAGCCGTTATGGTGTACCTGTCAGGATTGATGGAAGATCATCTAACTCAAGAAATGGTATATCTTGCAATAGAGTTAACAATACTATACGATATGACGGAGTAAATTACTTGTTTACATATACGCTTGATAAGAAACGTCGCCGCTGTGTCGAAGAAGGGTGCTCATCAATTGTTTGCACCATGTGCAGCAAGTGTCAAGTTGGAATGTGCATCGAATGTAATATTATATGCCTTTCTAATACGATATAAAAATATTTTTTTTTGTTTTATTGTATATTTTTGTATATTAGGTTTAGTTTGTGAGCAAGTCCTAGCGTTGCCATATGGCAACCCTTATTTTTCCCGGCTTGTAATAAATTTTTTTAACAAATGTGATAATTTCGGCAGAGAAATAATTATTTATTAATGGAAACATATCATGGTTACTACATATTCATAAAATAAAAAACTCCGTACTTAAAGGGTTAACACGATAATAGGTTAAATGTTTGTATTAATATGACTAAATAAGGTCAAAAATTTTGCTTAGAACAAAATCTCCTTTTTTATTTTTGTGGTTATAGCTTACCTAATTTCTTTGTTATTCTATAAGAAGGATTTGATATTTTCATAATGTAATACACAACAGTCTGTGAATTGTTATATTAATCTAAGGGTCCCTATTAAGTAAGAATAATAACGTAATTATGAACATTATCATTACGTTATTTATATGCGCCTTGGCAAACAGTGCACTTCAATTATAAT
Source organism: Phrixothrix hirtus (assembly GCA_024586415.1). Classification (NCBI taxonomy): domain Eukaryota; kingdom Metazoa; phylum Arthropoda; class Insecta; order Coleoptera; family Phengodidae; genus Phrixothrix; species Phrixothrix hirtus. Next base: position 3,092 of record JAHWXV010202642.1, on the reverse strand, counting down.
AGATAATATGGTTTCGTATGCAGTACCATCGTCTTTTGTTATTTGGAGTATTTTGCCTACAAACCATTATTTTTTATCTAAACAGCGCTGCAACTTCTACCGCCGTTTTAGTTTTGAATAGGCGGTGGCAGATGCAGTTTTCAAAAGCACGGGGAAATTTGAAAATAAGCATCAAGGAGCGCTTCGATTAAGGGATCTTAAAAACTATTAAAATAAGTTATTAATAGAATTATTATTTTGTCATAATCGCCCACGCTTGGCAACTCTGAGCCCTGCAAGAACGCATACTGTATTTTAAACTTGAAACGCAGTATAGTATTAAATTCGTTTAAAAATCTGGAAAACAACAGAGGATTTAAGTGTCTCGTATAATGGTTTTAATTCCTCAATAAATCTTCATTAATAAATTGCATAGGTTAACTAATGTTATTTCCTTCTTCGCAATTAAATGCAAAACTTGCAATAATTTATAATTTATTATCATGTCATTGTATTTCTTCACGTCGCGTTTTAGATGAAAGCATATGACATTCTGTGTAGTGACGTATCTGGAAACTTCAAATTTTATTTTAGAAAGAATTAGAATCTTTAACATTCAGTATTATCTGCGAACATAAAGGTTCAGCGGGATCATTTGCGTTATTACTTTTGTCATTAAATTTTACTTTAGAAATTTTAAAACTTTGTGGTGATATTTTAAGTTTAACCGAATAAATTCACGAATTAAATCTCCTCCGGTTAAGTGAATGTATTTAGTTGTTTCTTCTCCGTTTTGTTATCTTTAGATTTAAGGAGTTTTAGTGCGTGCTTAATCATCGAAGAGTTAGGTAGACCTGTGCCGGCTAAACTATTGTAGTTAATCTCTATAAAAAACCACTGGTAGGAATTCACCTGTTTCAGGATGTTAGAAGAACACCCAGTAAATGAGAAGTTTCAGTATATACATTAAAATGCTTACGCTGATAATTGATGGGAAATCTATAATTTTGTAGCATTAAATTTACGACCTTAAGAAATATCGTAGCTATGATTTCCCTAATATTATTTTCAACGCTGTAGTGCTAAATTTCGTTGTACAAGAAATAATGCAACCCGAAATTTAAACAATAATATGTGACAGCACAAAACTCGTTTACTCGGTTTCCTATAGTAGTAACTAGAGGTAAATTCAACTTTAAATGTACTTGTTTAATATTGATCTTGTAAAATTCTTTTGACACTAAAAGAATGGATCTCGAAAGACTTAGAGCGATGTAATATTATTTTAAGATTAATTATAGCTGTATTTTCGAAATTAATGTAAATTCCCCTTTTGGTCTCTGCTTGAATATAGAGGGGTCAAATGTAGCTTTCTTTTATTTAATTTTATGTGTAAGTAATAACCACAGATGTTCAGTTGCGACACTCAAAGGTAATATTTAGGAGAGACGATATACAAAAAGGGCCACTTTCATATTCACGGGCTTTAAAACAAAATTCCAGAAGAAGAACAAACATCTATTTTTCTACAATCGCTATACAAAGTAGGTTTTTATGCTTTCTGGTGTCAATGCAAAGTTAGCGTTTTCTGAAAAGTACCAATTTTTTGCTCTAGACCGTCTAGTTAACTTTCTCACTCACTAAAGCTTCATATTAAATACTCCATGACCAAATGACAATTAAAATTTAATAAACCCAAACGATGAAGTTTATAGTATAGTTACAAAGTCTTCCATGATAGCAAATTAACAGCTAATTTATTGTTATTTTGTACTAATTAAATATTATTAAACATTTAGGAATTGGTAACAATAATGCTATTCTGGAAAAGCTTGAGTGTAATTCGAGCGCAACACAACAGCAGCTATTAGTTCTTCATTATTTCTAAATTTTGTCCCCTTCTTAGAGGTTTTTTGAGATTTAGAAACAAAACATAGTCATCGTAGGCCAACTCTGGAATACAAGGCATATAGTTAATATCTACGAAACCACATTCAGTAAGGGCAGCTTTTGAAACTCTTTACTTATGCATTGGTGGATTGTCGTGGAGCAACAGGGCACCTTTTGTCAATTTTTCTTGCCTTTTCACTTTGATATGCTCTCTGAGGCAGTGCATTAAGCTCCTATAATGCTCTTCTGTTAATGTGCTACTTTTATACAGATAAGCATCCATTAAAATTCCTTGACTATCCCAAAAAATGGTAACCATTGCTTTTCCTGTAGAAGTGGTGACTTTAAACTTCTTGGGGTGCTGCAACACTTAATATAGCACTGCATCGATTCTTATGTCGATTCAGGATCAAAATTATGGACGCAAGTTTAATTTTCCACGTCAAAAAATGTTCATATGTCCCTATTCGGACACGCAATTGAATCTATGAAGGCATTTGCGACGCCTATGTCGCACTAACATATGTCATCCCAAGATACTCCTGTAGAATTATGAAAACCGTGGTTTCTGAAACTCATAATAATTGTTGCTCCTTTATACTTGCATCTTTCTGTATCACACGCTTGGTGTTTTCAACAACATCCTATTAGGCCACCTCAAGGAAGGGAACTGGATGGTGATCACCATCCAGTTTTCTCACTCATGTTCAAGCAATTTCGACCATTTGCAACTAAATTTAGAAGTAAAATCATTTAAGTATATAGCCAACATTTCCTCAAGAATAATTTTTGTAGTTTCTTCTTGTTTTATGTGGAATTCTATTGCATCTCGATATTCGATTTTGTTCATTTTTCTACGTGACAACACAAACTGACAGATAACACTGGCCAACAAATCAAATTTTTTTTCTGCTGCCTGTAATCTGACACCTGGTTTTAACTAATTTTGGCACGGTGATTTCAAATATCAAAACCATTTTGATCTACCGCGTCAAGCTTTTCCGCTATAGCATTTTCATTTTTTTCCATTTGCAAATTCTTGAGTATCCTTAATAAATTTAAATGCTTACATCGTTAGTACTTAAATGCATTCCAAATACATTTATGTCATCAGTATAATGTACATTTAATAACAAAATACATAATAATTAAATTGTTGTTATTAAAAGACATTAAAATACCTTTCAGTCATTGTCATAATGTACATAAATATATTGCACCAA
>JAHWXV010202567.1:0-14112 GCA_024586415.1 Phrixothrix hirtus | reverse complement strand
TGTATTCATTTATTAGAAGATGTATTCAAATAACGAAAAGACATATGATTTTAATTTTTGGTGAATGCCGGAAAAATGCCGTTGCTGCCGCAAATTTGTATCATCAAAGCTATCCACATCATAGAGCACCGACTGACAAAATTTTTCGCAGACTTGAAACTCAGTTAAGAGAAAATTAGCCTCCTACTAAAAGACCTAGACAAAGAATTGCCGCAAGTGAGCAGAATGAAATAGCAGTTATCCGTAATATAACAGAAAATCCCCATATAAGCCAAAATTCAATTGCTAAAAATCTTGAAATAAGCTAGTCTTTAGTAAGTAAAATTTTACGTGCAAATAAATTTCATCCATACCATGTAATGCTAGTGCAAGAACTAAAAGAGCCTGAATTTGACAAACAATTAGAATTTTGTAATTTTATACTTCAAAGAGTTCAAGACTTAAGCAAGTGTATGTTTTCATATGAAACAACATTTATAAGTAACTGTTGTATTAATAGGCATAATTCTCATTATTCCGCCCAAGAAAATCCAAAGTGGATGCGAGTAGCACACTTTCAAATAATTTATTCCTTAAATGTTTGGTGTGAAATTTTAGGAGAGCATATTATTGGCCCATAATTTTTTCCAGGAGTGTTAAATAGACAAATGTTTTTAAATTTTTTGCAAAACAAGTTACCGTTATTGCTGGAAGATGTGGACCTTCATACATGCCAAAATTTGTGGTTCCAGTTAGATGGTGCACCACGTCATTTCCATCAAAACATCCGGCAATTTTTATCAACTGAATTTGAAAATAGATGGATAGAATGAGATTCGATTAATCGATGACTGCCACGAAGTCCCGATATCAGTCCTGTAGATCTTTTCCTTTAGGGTGTGCTAAAACATCAAGTGTTTTTAACTCCGCTTACTAATGTTGATGATTTAATGGGAAGGATTACAGAATTGGGGAGGTCAATAACACCAAAAACATTACGGCATGTACAAGGATCATTTTTAAACAGAACTGCAGCCTGCGTAAGAGTCAGAAGTCGACATTTTGAACAAAATTTACATTAGGTGTTTATTTAATAGATAATTAACATTTTTATTGATTTTTTTCCATTTTATATATTGCTATTTTATGCTTTATTAAAAAATTTTCTTTAACAAAGATGAATACTAATTTTACTAGTAGTTCATTATACTCATAGTAGTTAAAATATTACAACTTAATTATTGACAGTTGGAAATATGACAAATAAGATGTATATGTTTTTGTATTGGAAAGCGACCTATGAAAGTGTAAATTGGGTTGCCTATTTGGGACATTCAAGGTTGTCAATACTGTATAGCTACAGATAGTTAGGCTCTAAATTAGACATATAGTTTAATAGACTGACATGAAAGTTAAGGCAAGGTGTTATGTATTAATATAAATTAAGTAATTCACGGCTCAAAATACCTAATTGCGGTACAGCAGATAAATAGAGAATGAAAGAGTTCGGAAAGGAATGGGCACGATTTTAGAAAAATTTTCAGAGGCAACCGGTGATGTGGAAGCCGGGGTTCGATCCCTGGTCACCTCTGAAAATTTTTCTAAAATTGTGCCCATTCTTTTCTGAACTCTTTCATTTCTATTTGTCTGCTGTACCGCAATTAGGTATTTTGAGCCGTGTATTAATTAATTTATATTAATACACAACACCTTTCCTTAATTTTCATGTTTCTTAATACCCAAAGTTCCTCTACTGCTCTTTAACTACCATTTTAAGTTTTAAATAGAATATCATCTTAGATACTAAAATAGGTCATATGTTACGTCATGTGAAACATGTATAAGTGTGACGTGAACTATTAAAGTAGCTAACTGTCTGAAATTGTGACATTAAATAGATTTGCTAGGAAGGCCTACTTGACCTCTTGGTTATCACACAGAATTTTTTGTAGGGTTGGAAGCGGATGCTTTGCCTATAAACAAAGTAAAAGATTCATTGACACTATGCTTTTGATAAAGCATTCCAAAAATGCACATGTGTAATTTGTGAATTAGTTGTCTTACAATTACATTACATATAGGTATAGGTTCGTAATTAATAAAACAATAGCATTTTGCAATAAAGCAGTAGCTGTTTTTCCCATATTTGTAGATTTGCTTTAGTGCAAATGTACCAATGATGTCTAAAGCTATCGTTAAAAGCAAACATGGGCATAACAGCTACAACTGTCATCTGTACCTTCGATGGGATTTGACGAATAATATCTGCATATAGACGAAGCCTAGAGCCCATACTGCATCTAAAATTTGAGACAGATATGGTTAATATCATATAGTACAAAGAGTATTTTGCAAGGACATTTTCTACTCAGACACTAAGGCAAAAAGGATTGATATTTGAATAGAATTTGTGATGTTTGCAAATGGTGTTTGTAATATTAAATGGTCAACATTGATATGTCTGACCATCTTATGCACAAAAGATGTTAAACATTTTTGTGATATATGACTTATTGCAGTATCATTCAAAATATGCAGAGTAATTTCGATATGTTAATAATATTTTGGAGACATCTGCCTAAACAGTGATCTTCCAATATAGTTGAACATTAGATTTTCTAATATGTTCAATTCATTCTTTTAAATGATGATATACATAGTAAAATTGTATTTTACAAATTAGTGTTCCTCTTTTATTTTTTGAGTTTATCCTAAATCCATGACTGATCCATTGCACCAATTTTAATTAAAAACTGCCACTTTTACTTTCTCTATTTATTTATATACAACTGAATTATATTGTTTACTTATATCCTGCCAAATATATTTATGTTAAAAGGTTGTGAATTGAATTGTATAAATTTCTTAGAGATTGTAAATTTATTTGATATCTTAAGAAGTTTACGATGATTGAAGTAGCCATTTTTGGCATCATAAATAAAAATACATGGATTTTTCTAATTTATAACAAATACACATACTAAAAAGTTACTATTTAAATTGTGTTTTCAATTAGAATAAATGTATTTAAATTATTGAATAAACAAGCTAATTATCAAATCTGATTATGTAAATTTTGGTGATTAGTCTACTATTAATACCAAGGTATAAACAGATCATCAAACTAAGTAATTTATTTAAAAATGTACTAATTTTTCTGATTTACCAAATTGTTATCATGTAACATAGCAAATTGAAGTAAATAAAACTTTTAGAAAAATTAAATCTTTTTTTAAAAAGCTTTAGAACGTTTTAAATGTTGGATATTCTGTAGGTACTATCTAATAATAATACAAAAGTAGGGGTTAAGTAATTTAGATTTTAATTCGTAGAAATGATTGATCCAGTTATCCCACAAGAGTAGCAGAAAGTAATTTAAGAAGTAGATTTGTTTAACGTTTTATTTGACAGATGGCAGCACCATACAGTAAACTTAAGCTGTTCCTAACTTATAAAACAAGAACAATAAATTAAGTACATTTATTATACCTACGTTACAAACGTCAGTATTTTAATTATTGAGCAAGTGTATACATTATTGTTAATAAAATAGATTACTTAACACTAGGGTACAAAATTATTTTATTTACAAATTGCAAGAATAATTAGTAACTTGCAATCGAGATTAATCACAATTTTAACGCAAATACAAAAATAGTGATATACCCAAAAATTCAGGAAAATTTATTTTTGTCTATAAATTTATGACTTGTAATATTGGTATTTTGCACACCTTTTATATGTTAAACGCTTTTATTAAAATCTGCTATAATATTACCTTTCCCTTAAAATATTCTACATAAAAACCAAACTTACACTCACTTTTTTATATTTGCGCTATCTCGAATGAAAGTTTTAGCTTTTAAACATTTCTACTGAAAATGATGGCACCCTGAGTAAACAAATCTACCCTAGTTGGCTAACACTGGAATTGTTTATTTATTTTATGCTATGAGTGTGACTGCATTGTTTTATGTTTAGTAGTACGCGGATTTTGAAATACATAATTATTGGGAGTTGCACGAGGAATACCTTCGCGGGGAATTTCAGGCAATTTATCACCTGGGTGCCGATGACTAACAGACGGCATTTTTCGAGTAGGTTTATTAATCTGCGTACTACTAAGACCAGAAACTGGATATTTAGTTTTACTACTACTGGATGGTTGGCGAGCACCTAAATCTAGAGGATGTTTTGGCATTACAAATGCTTTTGTTTGTTTAATAAGAGAACGATCGTTACACAATGCGGAAATTAACGGCAAGTCCATTTTCTTACTTTTCTCACGAAGGGTACGAATGTCTAAAGGTCCCTGAATTTTATCAACCCTTTTTTCTATATTAACACTATCGTTTTTTAAAGAATATTGAGCATCTACTGCATCGCTAATACATTTTTCTAATATATCATGCAAACTACCACTTTCACTTTTATGATAATCGAGATTTCTTTCTGGCACTGGTGGCGGAGGTGGTGGAGGTGGAAGTCGTCTAAATCTTGGAGGTTGTGGTGTTTCCATTAAATTCAAAATGTTTTCATCTGAACGAGTGCGCAAAAATCGTGACGGTCGATTTGGTGGCAATGGGGGTGGAGGAGGTTCTAAACTTCCAGTTGAAGAAATGCTTGGAGCACCATATATAGGCAAATGAACATATGTATCTGATAAATTTTGACTGGAAGCATAACGACTTAGGTATGGCGTTGAACGATAAATAACTGGGGGATTCTGTGCTAGCGCTGCTAATATAGAACCTTGTTTGGCTTCTAAATACTCTTGTTTACTTATAGCAGGTTCTTTTAATGGAAATACTACAAAATCCACATCACTATACATTTGTTGTTGATATTGCTCAATTTGTGAACGAGATAGTTGACTTGTATAAACTGTAGCTAATGTTGGAGGAGGTGGTGGAGGTTGTCTTGGAGCAGGAGGTGGAGGAGGTAGAAATGTACAAGGCACTAAAACACTGGCTTTGGTTGCAGCAACGTCAAGATAGTTATTTGGTGATATTGTAGGGGTCATCGGTGGTGGTACTCTCGGGACCTTAGGTGGAATTGGAGGAAAAGAATTAGGAATTGAATAACTGGGCAATGTGCAAGCTGTGACATGACTAGTATGAGCTGTTAAAATATTAGGGGGACGTGTTGTTATAAATCTAGCTGCCGCTTCTTCTGAAGAGTACACAGGTGGTGGAACGGGAATAGAATTCTCAGGATATGGAGGCGGATCTCTTAAAGTTAAATCTGATAAGCAGGTAACATCATCATAGTCAATTATTGTGTCTATCTTTGTTAACTGTGCTGGATACGGTGGAGGTGGTGGTAGCAGCCTTGATTCAACGCTATCTACTCGTTTAGGTGGTATTGGTATATAACCTTGATATGAAGAGGGCAAGGTGACATAGTCTGAATCGGAATCTAAAGTGTGACTCACACTTTTACAAGAAGGATAACGACCAACTATTAAGTCTGATAATTCTTCAGCTGAAAGGGGTACCGGTTGAGCATCGGTGGGATCGCTACCATCACCATGGAAAGAGCCTGAATTACTTAAATTAGAATTAGATCGATCTCTGAACGGTCCATCTACTTGATCTTCAACGGCACTGTACTGCTCACTAGGTGCAGGGTAGTGATCACTTGAACTTATGGTGTATTGATCACTAGATGCCATTGTATAAACACCGCTAGTATGGCTACTAGGTGGTGGACCAGCCACTGAATAAACAGCCTCTCTATTATCTAACTCAATGCAGGTAGCATCGCTAACTGACGAATTTTGAGCTGTATGAGAGTATCCCAATTCCAAACTACTGCTAGTTGATAACCTTCTTCCTTTAGTTTCTGTAATTATAAATACGTAAATTAAAAACACTTTTAATCTAAAGTAACTTACTAGTTTGAATGGGTGTAACTATAACAGTGCTACATGAGGAACTGCACTGGGAACTCGCACATTTTCCACTTGCCGTTTTAGTGGAGCTTTCGCTATTAGTCTGTTTCCCTGTATCAGAACCTTCCTCTTTTGGAGATAAATTTATAGGTATTGCAGTTTCTGATGCAGCTGATGTCCTACTACTAGCTGGTGCGCTATCTAATAAATGAGCTAAAGCTAAACTTTCTGTAGAAGGTGCCGGAGGACTTGTTATCATAATTTCTAATTCATCTTCCGAATGTACTCTATCGCTTACTATTCCACTTGTGGTATTAGAAGAAGTACTTGAAATGACAGAAATGCGTTGGTCGCAATCCCACCGTCGCCGATCCTCTTCTTCGCGACGAACCTCATTTAACCTCGGCGCCACAGCCATACTAAACTGGTGCGTCGCCTTACATAAAGCAAGAAGAAGTCTACTTTTCTCATCGCTACTTGTATATAAAGTAAGTTTTTCGTGTCCAGTTCGAATTTCGAATTTTTTACGTTCAAAGCTAAGTTTTCCTATAGAGCTCCACAAAAACGTGGAGGCTGGATTATTATCGGCGCAAACCCGTAGTCCCCTAGCGCATACCGCTAAGAGAAGGGATCCAGGAGCGGCTTCGCTCTTTGAAGCTCGTAAACGAAATATGTGAGCGTTCACCGGCTCCTGCAAAATGCAAGCATCGGAAATAAAGCGACTTCGTGCTTCCGTTTTCGAAAGTCCGCGATATCCCCGATGGACAGCTTCGACGGCTCGTAAATCTTGCGGGCCCCTCATGCTAGGTGGAACATAATCTTCTGGTCGAAAACAAGTAGTTTCTGTGTAATCTCCTAAATCTGTTTGCAATGCTAAACCCGCTAATTGGGTTGCTCGATCGCCGGCCGCTCCGGAGGCTGCATTTAATCGTAGCTGCAAGTAATAATGATGCCGCGTGGTTTCGTCCCGTAGAAGGAGCGGGCTGTCGACATAAAATTGTACTCTGAAATAGAAGGCGAGTGCTGGCCTGCCGTTGGCATCGAGACCGTGACTGTGCGAGGAGCGCCAACTCTTCGGTGCGTATTTGGACAGCTTGTTCTCCGGCTCCGCGAATAGATACTCGCCATCTGCAACAGAAAATGCTTGCTTAGTCGAGTGTACCCACCGACGAAGAATGTAGCAGCACCAGACCACATTCCGGACTGGTGCCCCTCCCCGCGTTTCTTCATCAAAGCCCTAAAGAATATTTGTATTGCAACATCGTTCTGATAACATCTACTAATCAACTTCAATTACGGGACAACAAATTAATATCGACTTTCCACACTTAAAATTCTAAATGTGATAAGAGGGCTCGGTTCTAGGCGCGTCTTTCAATTAATTGTAAGAACCCTTCATTTAGTAGTACAAATCGAAAAACAATTTTTAAAGAAACCATTCAAAGAAATATACTACTGTGGGGCATTTAACTGCGGCAGGTTTAACAAGGAGAATCTTTGGTAGACAGATCGTGGGCCGGTGCCGAGACTGTACCGGGTCGGTCACATTCCCCAAGGTATACAAATGATCTTAACTCCCTCCCCGTCTAAAACCGCTGCTACCTGTCTTTAGCTGCGGAGTACATTGTTTTTTTGGTTCCATTTTTTAGCCAGCGGCTGCCTTCATTTTTTATCGAATCCACTAAGGTTATGATGCCACCACATACTTTACAACAAAAACTAGAACTGTTTTTAAAATGACTTCGTTGATTTTTAAAGTATCTATGAAATACCAAAATAGATAAATTAACGCCATGGGACTATAGGAATAATAAATTTGCCAAAAATTAAAATTTCATCCTGTTCATTAATACAACCAACCGGAACTTTTTAATTAAGAAATTCTAAAAAACATAACTCGCTTTGAATTTTAATTCGATTTTGTTTATAAATAAAAACTACAGTTTAATTTATTTCAGTGAGCAAAAAGTTCAAAAATGAAACTGCATTGATTCTATACCATTGGGTGGATGTTATTAAGGATTTTCAAAGCCTTTCGCTTTCTTTATGATGAAAATCAATGACAGTAATTGTAATTAGTTTTACAATTAACTTGTTTTCCTGACATTTTTAGATGTAAAAAATGAAGTTACAACAATTTCGAAGCATTTTTGACATTTCACAGATAAATTAAGGAGTATGTTTGGTTGCTTATATGTAGGTGCAATTTGTATAGTTCTTTAGAATAGAATTTCATTGATGACGTTGCTAAATTGTATTACTTCGCAAATTTTTAAATTTTACTTACATCAGTAGCTAAAATAAAATATATAAAGAAAATAATGTCAGGCCGAATGAACAAAAATTTGGATGGTCGAAAAAATTTACGTTTTTTGAGGTTACGACTTAAAAAATGAGGTATGTAGATATAATTGTGAGATTGGTATGATAACATCGATTTTGGCCCTAATTGGGAACCGCGTAGAAGTTAGCTAAAGAAATGGAAGAAGTAATGGGAATAAGAAATATAGAAGAGCATCAGTTGAGAAAGAAATTGTGAGTACTGGAATACGTACATACATTATGTTGAAATGAAATAAAATTGCCGAACGGTTTTCTGATTAAAAACACTAAACCGTCCTTGGATGTAAAAGTGAGAAGTTAAACGCTAAGGATGCATTTTCGGACAAATAATGATATAAAATGTTCATAATTTGTGATTAAAAAATTCGGATTGGCCAAAACTTGTCACTTGTCAGCGTGTTTTGAATTTTAACTTTAAAAAAGTAGGTTATAAAGCTTACAGCCAAACGTGAGTTCCGTTCTGATGATAGTTCCCTCAGTTAACAACTAAAATCCTTACATCACGGAAAATGGAAATAAAGTTTGCAAAACAGAGATATTTACGTTCTGACACTATTATCAAAAATAGTTTATTGAAGAGTACCAAAATTTTGACGTCAAATCGGATGATTATTTTGAGATTCTTAAGCACACCGTCCAGAACTTATCAGTACTATTAGAACTCTTTAGATTTGAACGATTTCCGTTGAATTATCAAAAATTATCTGTTATCGACTGTCTTTTTGAGCTATATTTAGAACTTTAAAGTAATTAGAAATTGGAAGAATCCTGTTGTAAGGAGTTGAGCTTGAGAAGAGCTCTAATTGTTAACTGATTGCTTAGCACATTATCTAGAACCATTGGCGCCCGTAGAAAATTTTTTAGGGGAACAAAGCTTAGAGATAAAAACTTAGGATGTCTCGATCACTTCTACGATTATAAATTGTGGCATTTATTACACGATCTCGGGAAGGGGTAAGTGTTCCGTTTGACACCCTCTGTGAACGACACTGTCTAGAGCTCATTATAACTTCATAAACTCTTCAAAAATACATTCTGCTCTAGAAAGCTAATTTTTAACCACCTGTTTATTCGGCTTTAAGGTTATCCACTCATCAAAACTAGTGCAACTTGAAATTTTATTTGTCAAAATTTGAAAAATATCAGCGCCAATATTCATTACTAAATGATTTATCAACCGTTTGTCGGGTATTTGGTGAAGTAATACTAGCTGCATTCAAATTCTAATGTCAACTAATTCTTTTTTCGGTAATAGAAGCAGATCTAAACGTGAATTGTGTGAAGGGACGCCGCTATTCTGGCTAGTGAGGCCAGACGGCAACACTGTCCGACTCGTTAGCAGTTTGAGATGTCATTGAGCGGCGACAGTGTTTTAGATGACAACTATCTAAATTCAAGCCGTGATAGCGTCATGGATGTGAAAATGTGTGTTCGTGAGTGCAACTGGTCAAATAATGTCGATCGCCGTAACCATGCACTAGCCGGTTGGACGACATGTTACTCAAGTGGAACAAATAGTTATGACGGTGGAACAGATAGTTGCCACTGCTTAGCATACCACCCTCATGATGACAACTTTGAAGTGGTTCCTCGTGCTCTGTATCCACTTGACCTCTTCGTAGTCGAAGAGTTTCAAGTTGGTTGAAAACTGTACACGTGCACGGGATGATTATGTTGAGAAATAACTGCACCTTCAACTTTCTAAAGTGGATACTTTTTCAAAATAAATTAGAAGACCTTAAAACTTTAGAACTCAAGCATATTATCTAGAACTCATGCCAAACACTAGTATTTTCCAAAAATATGTTTGATTAGGACATGGAAAATAACAGCCCTAACTTGATTGGATTGTTTGTTTCAGTAATAAATTATCTGTAAAACTCATCGCACTGTCCAAAATTGGTCAAGATTGATGTTTTTTATAATTTGGAACATTTTCTCGTGAAAGCTATCTAAATGTTGCCGTTAGGTACTGAAATTCCTAATGTACTATCTAGAACTCGCATCAAAACCATTGGAACTCTATATCTTTGATCAAGGCTTTAACAAACGCAGCTGTGATAATTTTCATACCTAACGACTTTTTGTTAGTCAGGTCATCTTCTTTTGATTGTATATCGAAGAAATTCCACTTCATCACTTTCAACTGTTTTTCTGTCAAAACTTCTGTTTTGCAAAGCTCTTTAAGTCAGGTCTTGATTGCAAGTTTTCCCAGAAATAATTACCTTTAGGACTCTTAATGATTATACAGAACTCAATTTCCATTTAATCCTTAGAATTGGTTGCGCTTATCTGGAACTCTTTAAAATTTGGAAAACTCCTGTGTTTGTAAACTTTTTTCCATCCTAATAGTAGAATCCAATATTTTTACCATAACTGTTACGACACAATAAGGGTTTGGAAAAATTTTGGGTTGGCTTTTCAAAGCCCAATAGCTGGGTATGTGATAACTCTTAAATGTCAAAAAGCTTTGTCGAAATTTTCTTCGTAGCAATCGCATTATTGATAAGATTCTGGTTGGAACTCTTTTTGTAAATATTAAAAATAGAACTTTGAAATTCCTCTTTAATTGAATAATATTGACACTTAAGATTAAATATTTATAATTTTGTCCGGATAATGACCGTTTTTTAAAGCTCAAAACATGCTCACAAGTTATGTGCAAGTACCTAATGATTTTGGAAGAAAACTTTTTTTATTGATTATACTAGATACTTGTTTTAAGAAACTTTAATGTACATAAATCTATTTTGGTAAATGTTGCCTAACTTTTACACGGGTTTACAAATTATAATGTAGTCAAAATACTAACCGCATATAAGAGCTAAACCGAAGAGATCGGTGTCTAACATTCCTTGTTGTGCAAAATGCAGACATGTTTGTTGATATAGTTCTCTGACACGAGATTTCACCTGGACGATGAAGTAAAGGGTCTGCTGGTGCAGCAGATGAAGAGCCAAAAATCGGGCGGCCGGGGGTAGCGCTGCTGCGGGGCTGCACGCGGCCAGGGGAGCGCTCACCGTGCAGAGGCCGCCGGCGCGCATGACCCGCACATCTCTTCAGGGGGGCGCCCGCCGCTCACCTGTAAGTTAAAAACATGCTATTAATTAATTAACAATTTTATAAATAATGCTTTACCTACGCCCTAACGTTTACCTTAACGGGCATTTGAAAAGAAAAGAGCGCAACAATCACAATGTGTCTAGAATCTAGTTCCGATATATAGCCGCCATGAAATTCCATTAAACGGAATGTGAAACGCATTCCGTAAATGTAAAAGACAACGATTGCGAAATTATTCACCAGAAGCAATGTACATAATTTTAAATGAGCACCGACGTTCATTCAGTTCTCTTAACATTATAGAAATATTCGGGCGAATTTACGTAACATTTAATTAGAATAAGACGAGTTTCTTTGCATTTTATTTGCCAGATTTAATCGATCGTTCCGAAAAAAGAGGTTCGGAATTTTGTTTTTATCTGGATGTAAATTTATTGCAACAATTTTCTTTCAATTTTATTATCCAGAATCTGGTATGTCAAAAATTCTAAAGTATTCGAAGATGGAACACGTAAATAGCCTAAAGCAGAGCGCCATTTGGTAAGGGATGTTACATGTTCGAGTTCAGAATTTGTTTAATTGGTTGGCTAATAACAATAATTTGGTAAATGCGGCTCATGGGCGCCGCTTCTGCTGGAATGCAGACGACCTTCGAGAGCTACATCCACACATCCATCAGTTTGGTAAAGAAACGTGTGTTTAGTGCGTATATGTATAATTATGCGTTTGTTATATTGTTTTTCAAAAAAATTCTAGAAAACTTTTTATCAATATCAAAGAATTTCCGGAAATTCTTTACACAAATTATACCTCACCCAACAAATATTCTAAGAATGCTTTGATTCGAATCCTCGTGACTGGTAATTTTTTAAAGTAGCACCAACTAATTATCTATAATGACTAACATCGTAAAATGTAACGGTTAAGATAATTACCCAAATTATAGAAAAATGTTCATAAAAAAAATGACAAATAAATAAGATTCCAAAAAATCCAATAAATTTCGGCCATATTAATATAACATTAATTTTTCAAAATAGTGCTACATAAACGGTACCTTCCAACAAACAATCCTGACGGTGCAGAATCCTAAAATTGTTCAATTGGAACATACTTTCTTGACTATAAATATTAATCGCCTTAAAAACGTTGCTTCATCATTTCCATATAATTGTATACCTGATAAACTAATTGGTCCTTCTATTTAAACATTATTTTAAAACAAAATAGAATTTAAAAGTAGTACCAAATTATACTTTCAGACGGACACAAAAGGTATATGCACCATACTTTTCTATTTTGCTCATCTGTGGCGAAAATATCTATGTCATATCTTATAGATTCATTAGTTAGCATACTTTCACTGATCTTTACTTGTTTTAATGTAGTACCCACATTCTTTGAAAGGAAGCTAATTTTTGAATGAGGTCGTGATCATAAGATATTTAAAGTTTTGCACCTGTTCAAGACTCTTTTTATTTCTAATTATTTTGTTGTGACTGCTTGTCTAGCTCAAGATGCTACTTTCGTTTTTGGTGCAAATTTCATAAAAATTAAAAGCCGGCAACACTGCGGTACCAACTTGAAAAATGCAGGAATAGCTGCTTGCGTTTTATATAAAACTCTTTGCATTTATATACTTACCATCTCGAATTGTAAGTAAGGAAAGTACTATTCGCCTTAAAATTGGTTATCAATTTTTCAACTAATCCTTACGTTTCATGAGTTCCCAAGTCCAAAACAGAGAATTTTGATATTAGTCCGTATGCCTGTATGCGTATCTGTTTGTGAACACGATAACTCAAAAAAAACAAGAGAATTTGACATGTGACTTGAAACCAAAACTTTTACCTTATAACAGATACCTCACGAAGATTTTTTATGAAAATCCACCTTCAGTCAAAAAGGGGAACTTCATGCAATTTTCTCAAAAACGGCTCTAACGATTTTATTCAAATTTTGTTCACTTACTAAATCATGATGAACAAAATAGTACAATGTCCTTTTTTGAGAAAATTCGTGGAGTGCCTCTGCTCTCTTTGCGAAAAACGATTTTTCTTAAATTACAGCCCCACCGGGTATTTTATGGACAAAGCGCATATCATTTAAAACGCTATAAGTTTTGTATTAAAAAGTTTTATCTATGGCACTTATTTTAGCCGCAATTTAAAGTATTTTATGAAAGCCCGCGTCAAAATCACTTCATTTCAGAAGGAGGTGAAGTGTGCGACTCTAACTTTTATACAAATTTTAAAAAATCTTGAGCCAAAATCAAAAAACCGCAAATTACAGGGTGGAGTTGGAAGTCTGTAATAAGAGAACTATCTTGTAAACGAACTTTTTTCTGCATATTTTTGAAAGGAAGAAACATATCATAAATGTAACTCTGCAATGCCGAAATGGGTGCACAAAAATCGAATATGTCTTAAGCAACGCGATGTATTAGAAAGTTATCATACAAGGTTTCTTTGCACAGAACTCCAAAGTGTACTGGTTTAAAGATCCTAGAAATACACACTCAAGTCTCATAATTGTAGACATTTTTGCTAGTTTGCTAGTCCTTCTGCAGTTTCTTTTGTTTTGATATTTCGGCAGTTTGCCATGTCTTCTGTTAGAGTATTCGTGACTTATTTAATCCCTCGGATACGTTTTCCCTTTTATACTTACCTAAAACCTTGACTCTGTCTTAATCTATACAGGTACTGGGCGTTTTACAGTCAACCCTAGTTCTCGTGGACGTACATTTTTAAATTACTTAAAAGGAAAACGAAAAATTGCTGACTTATTGCTGAGAATCTTTATTAAAACTGCCACTAGATTACCCAGAACTCAAA
>JAHWXV010202545.1:0-12945 GCA_024586415.1 Phrixothrix hirtus | reverse complement strand
AATATAATGAGAAATTGGGCATATTCATATCTAATCTAATAAATTAAAAGGTCTTCGCCCAAATTTATATTTTATTTTATTAAATTAACAATTATTTCGGCAATATAACTTTTTTAAAAAAGTTATACCATCATCAGAATGAACATAAAAATTAAAATTATTTCATGTTACAAATATAATACTATGATAAATATAAAATGAATAAAATTTTTCAAAGTGTTAACTAAGCTTAATCCTTTCTTCCATTACAGTACTAACTATATACACTAATTACTGCATTACAATAGTAACTATATACGCTAATTACTGAATAAGAATCGGTTGAAATCAAACATCTATCTCACGAACAAACATGACAAGAGATATTCTGTCCCATTCGGTTTGAATTAACTTTAAACAGCTCTTTCTACTTTCCCAGTGCTATACTTAAAATCCCAAAATGTTTCAAGCCCTAACTAATTCTAATCTTTTCTTTCTTTCATTCCTTTATTATAGCGGTAGCTATACACAATAATAACTGTATAACATCGATACCTGTAATAAGAGTTATTACAGCTTCTTTTCTAACTTCGTTTTCTTATGTTCAGTTATCAGTCATTCAATTTTATTTTTTACTTTTCATTTTATTATTCAATTGCTAGCGCGCCATTTTGTATTGCGCTCCTAAATACTCAATTGTCGGCGCGCCATTTTGTACATTCAAATCATATAAACAAGACACGCCCACCCAGTTGTTATTATATACTTTTTACTACTAACAGACGCCATTTTCTATTTTAACCATGCCTACTTACATATTGACGCTGACACACTTCGTTTCCTCCTACTCAAAATTCATCTCTCATAATAGCATTTCTTGTTCTTCAAGCGTACACTAACCAAAATTCAGAAAATTCAGTAATTAGATGACGCCTACAATTTCTTTCTCACTCGCACTCATATATCCCCACTCTTTATTTCTCACTCGCTGTTCTGTACTTTATATTAATATGCGTTAAAAGAAGCACAGTTGAAGAGGAAGCCTCGCTCTGCCTCTGGAAGCCCCCGCCGCGCCCTCTCACCTTCAAGTTATTCAGAACGTTAGCTGCTATACTACGTCCATACATTAATAAAGCATATATTAAACCGCTTAAAGCCGGAAAAGCATAACGAAGCTTGTCACTACCTAAATCAGTATATGACAAATTGCTACGAATAAAATGAATTTCCGATGCCTATGTAACCACATCACGAGTCTGACAAATTCTATACTTCGAAACATTTCTTCAACTTTACTCAACACTCTATCATATATTCCAATATAACGATATTTTCCTTAAATAGTCAATTTAATAAAATATCTGGCTGGGATAAATTGGACAAACAACCGAAACAACCGAAACAACTAAAGACAATATACTTTGAAGTAAAGCCTGCATTAGCACATTTCAGCATTAATTAAAAGGAATAAGAAAATGTATGAGTTAAAAGTTAATGGAGAATTTTTATGAAAAAGAGTAATAATTAATACAAAAAATTTTAAAGAGCTTCCAGAAAATGTTTAAATTTCTATAATAATGTTAGCAACTAGGTTTAAAAATAGAAAATCTTAGCTATCTGAATAACTAGACCTTCAAGCTTTTTAGCAATGCTTTTATCGTGTAAAAAAGTTACTAACACGCTAATTAATTCAGTAAAATAAGTAAAAATAATTTTAAAAGCAAGCGAAATACTTTTAAATAGCACGTGCTAATAATTAGAGATGCTTTTTGTAAAATAAAGAATATTATAAATGATAATTAATTATACAAGAAGTATGTATAGCTGAAAGGCATTAATTACCATAAACTCATTAAAATATGTATTGAAGTGTATAATACGAATCAAGAGCAGTAAATGGTTAATAAAACTAATTTTCTAATTTACTGAACACATTCTATTATTCTATATTTAATCAAATGTGCAAAAAGCATTATAATAAAATAATTACTAATTGAGTAGGTTATGTATTAACTCAATGAAAGTATTAAGTAATTATCCTTTTTAAGGCAGGAATATCAATAATCACAGGACACTAGGTGGATAATCAAGAGTGGAAAAATGTATTCTACTGTTGCAAGAAGATAAGAAATTTTACATAATAATTTGACCTTGTAACTGTTTCTGGCTATAATCCATGAACTATTTATTTTAGTAGTTCTTGTACAGGGTACAAAATGGCGGTGAAGGAGAAATCGCAGACTCATTCTGTTTCCCACCCTACCCCATTGAGTTGCTATGTAGTAGTGCAATAATGCACAATGGACGCTTAAAAGGTTTTTCGGCAATGACAACACTTAGTTGCCAGGCAAAATTTCGTTGGAATTTAAATTCATGTCATTATGATCTCATTTCGTCCTACACATGGTATTATAATATGATTTCATAACTTTGAGAAAAGCAGTTTCACCCTCAAGAAATACCTCACGTTGGAAGAGAAACTTTGGTTCACTAAAAAACAATGCTGCGCACAGATCTGCTCTTAATAGGGGTCCGAGGTAGTCCATGGTACGGCATACTATTATGATAAACGCTTCTAATACGTCAGTAAAAATAATGTTTCATGAAGTCTAAAGTATCATCTCCATAGCATTGAAGTGGTCCATGAGTTACTTCGTTATGATTATCTCAATCAAAGGCAGTTTTATTAACGGATGATAAATAAAATGGTAGTGTCGTAATGTCTGACAGAATATTCTTCCAGCTGAGCAGTTTTATGAATAAACAAAATTTTCGATATTGGATCCCTGAAATTCGTATGACTTATAAGAAACCATTGAGCAGT
Organism: Phrixothrix hirtus; assembly: GCA_024586415.1. Taxonomy (NCBI): domain Eukaryota; kingdom Metazoa; phylum Arthropoda; class Insecta; order Coleoptera; family Phengodidae; genus Phrixothrix; species Phrixothrix hirtus. The sequence goes on along the minus strand of JAHWXV010202545.1, from coordinate 10,142 downwards.
AAATATAACTGTGATATTAGTGATATCTAACAAAATACTTAGATGAAGAAGTTCAGCACTTTTAAGAAATCAATTAGCACGATTTCTCGTCTTATTTGATTTAACTAGGTTGGTGCGATTACACATGCCGCGACAATGTCCGGCAATGCACTGAGATAGATTTTCTCCAATCGTTTTATATCCAATAGTGGTAACCACACTTGGCCTGCAAAACACCTCGATCTATCTGTGTGTCACTTTCTCTTGGACGGATATTTTGAGAGCTTGCCGTAACGAGGTTGTCCACAAAATACTGATGCGATTGAAGCATATATAAGTACTTGCTAAACACATGTACGTTTTCGAATAATATAATCTTCAAAAATCAAGTGCAGATTATTGGCTTCCACTTTGCGGTAAAAGTTATGTAATATAGCGTCGTTGTTGGTGAAATGCAACAATAATATAAATGTATGTAAAATTTCTATTGATTCTTCAACTAATTCTTGAAAAATACAATCACAGTTGTAAATATGCACAGATTATATTCATACTCCAAGTGTGTAACAATACCATGATAATTAAGCATATGGAAAATTTACAGAGAGCGTATGAATGTCTTACGATAACTGTATTGTAAATATTGTGTGAAATTCCATGCAAGTTTTATAATGTATCACACAAATTGGCTTGTTCATAAACTCGGTTCCAAAAAAAAGAGTGCAATGTCGAACTCTAACATTCAAATGCTATTATTTTATAGTAAAATGAGTGATGGGTATTCAGTTCGTTGGTAATTTATTTTATTTTGTATTTTCAGTTTTATATATGTCAAAAATCACCTTTACATTACGCTAATGTAAGTTCAACGCAAAACTTGGTTAATGTTTCAATTTCTTTGAGCGATTGTGGATACTTTGCAATCGTAAGAGTGATTCGCCGCCGCTGTCAATTCCGCCAGCTAAATGATTTTCAAGCCGAAAGTTGCCCTCTCATTTGGTGGTACCACGAACTGTGTAGTACAAAGATATTGTATTAAATGGTTCGCTAATATGGAACATAGTTGTCAGCACAATCCTGGACGTACAAAAGATTCGAGCAGAAACTACTATTGCCTCTTTTAGATATCCCCGTTAAGAGATTGATTTAGCACCACTAGAAGCGTAGGACGTCATTGGCTAAGAAAATACGTATGTTATCCATAAATACACGAAATCGTGAGATGCAGTCGTACCGATCTTTTCACATTTATCACCCACACAATATCACGGCACTACTCGCCTGGTACCGTGAAAGGAAAAAAATTGTGTTCGCTATAAATCTCGCCTTTTTTTCTGGGCCATTAGGATAATAGTACTGGAGTTAAACGTGTCAAGGAGGAATTTCGTATAATTTAGCTCACTGTTACACGTCATATGGCCGCTTTTACTGGAATTATGGTATGGGGAAGATTATGATATGTGTATAGGCATGCACTAGCATTTGTGGGCTAAATGTTATGTCAATAACTTATATAACTTGTTATATTACAGTCACCCCCACGTGACTACATCCCAAGCAGTAGCTAGATGAGATAAATGCACAGCTGCTTCCTATATCGGCCACATGTCTTGATCAATCACCCTTCGAACATGTATGGGACATGATAAGCAGGAGAATCAACAATTTAACCAAAATTCCAGTGACGTTGTACTACATTAGATAGTAAATTCGGAGACATGGATGAAATGCTCCATGTTGATAGAAAAACAGCTAAAACGCAAAAACAGGATCTGCAGCCTAACAAATTTAGTCGTTTCGTGTTAATTACATATTACTAACTTCTACTGTTTCATATACGTTCATTGTTAATTGAAAAAGAGTTTGATGAAAACTAATTACATCTGAAGTGCAGATTAGACAAAATTAGATTTAATCGAAGCTGCCCCCCAGCATCCAACTCTATATTTGTAATTCATTATACACGCAAAAACTGGGGCTTTTGCTTTGAGAACTGCGGACAGTGACGCTCAAGGCTTAATAACAGAATGATTTGGCAAAAATTTTTGGGGACGACGTAACCGATTTTACGGGATGCTGTGCAGTACAGAAATTTTGGCTTCCTCTCGGAGGACAATGAGGATTTCTTGGTCCAAGGGGCGGAAAGTTTGTACTGAAATTTCTTTGGTGTTGGGATAGGTCGGTCTTCCTGGTACCAGTTGATCTATGATGGCTTGGAGTTAAGGTATAGAATTTCCTTCTTTCAATACTCTTGGATGGTTTTGAGGGGACGTTTCTTCTACTGTAGGACGGATTTCGGGGCCTGTCATTTCGGTCCACTATTTCCAAGGGCGTAGAAGAAGAGCGATAATGTAATTTGGTGGTTTTGCTTACCTGTGTCCCACTTCGTATTGACTCCAGACACTGCTGCCACTTTGCGGACTCGTATTATTTTCGGCTGCGACTTTGCTGCAGTATCCTCAGGCTGATTACAGCTGTTTACATTTGCTGCCTTGGATTATAATTCCTTCTTCTTCGTTGAGGAATCAGTGCAATTTGATTTGGCTGGATGGTGACGGTGCCTTATTTTGCGGCACTTGCGCCAGAGCTGTTAGCGGTTTATCTGATCTCGATTTATATACCATTTCCATTATATGGCTTAAGTTTGGTTGACTATAACGGAATTAAGGCGTTTTACGATCGTAAGGGAGCAGATGGAGTTATTTCTTGAACTTACGGTGTTGTTCCGGCAGACAGTGGGGACAGGGAGTACGAAGTTAGCTATTAGACTAGTGAGGCTACGTCCGGCAACGTCGTTGTAGCAATGGAAAAAGGGGACAATCGTATTCGAAGGGCGCAACTTCATTTAGGAACGTCAGGTATTATAAATGGAGAATTGAAGAACGAAAACTCCACTTCGAAGCCGTTTAGCGTAATTATTTCCCGGTTGCGAGTTTTACTAAGGAGGAAATTTGTAACTGTCACTTATTATAAAGACGCACCTGGAACAAAATTGTGTATAAGAATTTTTGTGGTCACCCTGTATATGTCGCGCTTGAAGTTTAAGTTTAAGGTACACAATAATTTCTAACTGAACTGTAATAATTTTTGCGCTATTTTGTATAATTCCTTTGTTTAGACAACAATATTTCTTTTGATTTAAACCTTGACTTTGTAAGACTTAAATTTTTATGTTTATTATGGTTAATTGTGAGAAACTATAATGTTGTATTATTGCCTAGGAAGTGGCTCACTCTAACGTTGAACATCAAATATCATCTTTCGCTGTTATTTTGAACATTAAAATACAATAGAATTGCCAATCTGATGAGTTTTTGTGGGTTTATACAAAACCGGAACATGTTTTCGTTAGAATGTGTCGAAGGTAAAACATGATTTTGATAGCTCGTGCTTCTAGACGTTGACTTTTATGCGACATCGTAATTAAACATACGATGCTTGACCCAACGTTCTAAAAATTAACTGTGTGCTGAATTGGCTCTATAAGTCGCTGTATCTTGTTGAATCCTTTGTTATTAATCAGAACTGTAGCCCTTGAAGTAAAGTCAATATGTTTATCATAAAATTGTTCAGGCCCTATTGCTTCATTTAGACTAACAGATAAGATGCTTAGTTCTATGAGGATTTCTTTATTTATCAGCTAAGGATTTTACATTTTCTCATCCTAAACTAAGATTTGTAGCTAAATTTTGCTCAATGATTATTTCTGGTAAAGAATTTAAAAACGATTTAAAGTTAATTTGGTAGCAACTGATTGTATTTTAGAAATCAAAATTTTGGTTGTAGCTTTTTTGCCATGTTATAAGTGCTATTAGTAGATAAATTATGCCAACCCAAGTAGAAATCTTACTATTTACTTAAAATTTAAACTTGTAAGAGCTGTATAGTCATATATGAACACAGTCTCTTTACAATTTTGTAATAAAGTAATTAATTTGTTAAAAAATGATTTTTTGCTAATTACTTCAAATTGAACCCTTGATAATAAATTAAATGACAATTAATTTGACCGATTCGCCGGCGATTAAAGTACACGTACCTTTATGAATTAATAAATTTATAACTAATTGATTAACAAGAATATATAAATGAGCCAAGTTACTTAGTTAAAATCTGCTTCGAAATGCAATTATTTTTACTATAGCATCATAAACGCTTTTCTTTCGATTGTGGACTATATTTAGGTATAGGGTGTCCTGGATATAATACGCATTACCTCAACAGCAGATAGATCTTAATATGCTCGGCAAAAAACACTTATAAACCTTATGCATAAATTGCATAGTTTTCAAAATATTTGTAATCAAAGTTTTCATCCCACCCCTGCTTTTTAACTTGGACTACTGTGTTCAGCAAGAAACGGTTGGTCGGCTATAAATTTTTAGGCACTGACCGAAGCCGAACGTACGCTTATGGTTTCAGATCACCAATGTTGAATGATACTCAGACGATTACTATAAATCTCGATGCGCTACTTATGGTTTAAACTAAAAGGTTTCATTTTCTTCCCTAAATTTTCTGGTGATCTGTTAATTCTGCAAGTTTATAATTTCTATAAAATAAAATAAGGTTAGATACGATTTTTAATATGTATACAATTGTATTATTTGATATAAAAACATTTTTAAGATAAATTTCACTTTTATAAAACAGTTTAAGCACAGCGTTAAATTGTAATTATTTGATTAATATCTTCATATACTAATATTTAAATCACTTGTTTTGTATATAATTTAAATTTTGTGAAAATCGTTAAACATTAAATGATAAATTTAATAAAATTTTGCGTAATTTGTATACAGTATAAAATATCTACGTATAAATTACTGTGGATCAAACTTATGTAAATTTCAAATATTTGTCAAATATGTTTTATAATAATTAATCCATAAATAACCTGTAATTAATAAGCAATATCCAGACAGCAAAAGTTTACTGCATTTTGAAGTAACATAACTTTTTATTAACTGAAAATTGACGCTTACATCGTTACCTTGCGATTTAGTTCACTATTCTTAAGCAACCTTTAAGATATTCAACTTAGTAGTTACATTCTAGTTTCCAGAATACTCTCAGCAAACTTTCGGTTAACTTACAGAGGTACAAAATTGTTCTGTTTACTAAAAATTTAACAATTAAAGAAACAAAATAGGTAGTTTACCAAAAGATTTTTGACAAATCGTTACTATATCGTTAACTTGCTATCGTATTATGATTGTTTTTATAACCGACTTATCAAGAAATACATTACGAGGCTAGTACCCAACATAATTCTTGGAATTTTGAAATATGTTTACGTTAGCAGTGTTAATTAATATCACGTTATAATTCAGTTGCGATTTATATTCGAAGTGTGCTTATAGTTATTTTCCTTCAGTTAAAATTTTTATGGTAAGCAATATTTTAAATTTTTAAATTAATGTTAAACCAGTTTGTTCATGATATTAATATATTTAATTATGCATTAAAGTTGGCAAGACCTAAATAAGTAAGCGCCAGAAAAATAGGGTATTAAGAAATTGTTGACAACGGTAATCTTCCATTTCTAATCAATTTTAAACTAATAGCGTTTCTGAAATAGCATTATACCAGTGCAGTACACATGAAACGCTCCCTGTTACAAAAAAAGTATAATATTTTGCAGTTTTCATAGGTTTCATACTATTTCTTAGAAATAGAAAACAGCTAATATGCGCCACATTCGTGCAATGCATATAAATCGGAAACATAATAAATACACATACAATTGCTTCTAGTAATGCTTGTACTTTCCTAGTAACTTCAATTTTCAAAATTCAATATCATTGCGTAGGGTGACGTTCGCGAAAGTCTGTTATCTTATAATAAAGAGCTGGCCATAACAGCTTTCGTAAATTTTCATGGTATGCACGATTTAAGTGTAGTATCATAAATTAAATTTTTGATTTTAAGATCACTACTATGTATATTTTGTAGTGTGATTTCACCTCTTAAGAATAGGAGAGACACTAGTCCTAATTGTTATATTCTTTAAACAATTTACATTTGATTCTCTACGAGCTTGGATAGTAAATCACTTTAGTCGGAGATCCATTCCCTTCTAGCTCGTCGTTTTTTTCTTGAACCCAACATTTTTTGCTCTAAAAGATTTGCTCAACTTTTTTTATGCCAAAATTTCTAATGGAATCCGGAAGGTGCGTTGGCCGCATTTAATGCATTATGTGTCAAGTTACTACTGTGCAGTATAATTTTCAGGTTAACCCGTTGTAACTTTTGCAATTTTCAAGCTATTTAAACAACTTTTTTTATAAATTACACGCCATTTAATTCTGAGTGCAACCGTTGAATTTAATTTTGACTAAAAATAATCGCGTATTAGTTATATACAAAAAAACTAGCAATTAGTTGCTTTGAGAATTTAATTTCGTATTGAAATTTTCGAGATGCGGTTAAGTTTTTTATCTGTGAATTAAATATAATTGCATTTGCACCGTTGGAATCTCCAAATATGGTAGTTATTTTTTGTTAGAGGATTTTTTTCTAGAATATTTATATTTTTCGTAATGACGAGTTAAATATGGATTTCGTTTACGCTTACGATTAGCTTATGTTTGCTATTCGCTACTAAGGGGAGTGCAATGAGAAAGATCAAAAATCCCGTACTTTTAGTTTGTTTTAAAGAATATTAACGCATTTTGCTAAAAAAATACAACTAATTGTACAAAAAGTAATTTTACACATTTACAATTAAATGAACATTTTTAAGCATTACATTTACAATATACATTTTTCTCACTGAATACTGGTTTTGGATCTTTATCCATTAAAATAGGTGTTACATTACAGTTACAAAATTTCCACCCAAAGACTTTAGGATCGGGAATTTTACAAAGTAGGTGATTGGCAGTTTTATATACAGTCAATAAAGTATTTTAACACCTTGTGTTTCAAATGAAATTCAAAAGCTTTATTATATAAAATTCATTATAATACTATTTTAGGAACATTTAGTATAATTAATACCCAATATTAAAGAAACTAATAAAAATATTAAACAAAAATTAAAAATTCATGTCAACAGAGTATTTGAACACCTAAGTTATTCTGTAAGATAATTGCTTGTAAATTCCATACAATTTAATATAGGAACTACTGAGAAGGTAGTTTACATAATAAATAGTATAAAATTACATTAAATTTGGTGAGAAATGTCTCTGAAGCCGAAAGAACTATGAATGATGGAGAAAAGATGGTTTCATTATTTTAACAAGGCAAAAGTTTAGATCAGATTGCAAAAGCGGTTGGATAACCACACGCCACAATCCCGTACGTAATTATAAAATTAGGCAGATCAATACCACACAAAATAGACAGCGAACAGGTCGCCCCAAGACATTAAACGCTCTGGATGAACGGCAAATTTTAAAATAAGTGCATCAAAATCCTGAAATTAGTCAACACACGCTTGCATTAAATACGGCCAATGCGCCTTCCGGATTTGGATCCGTCAGAAAATTTGGCATAAAAGAAGTTAAGTAAATCTTTTAGAGTAGAAAATGTTGGGTGCAAGAAAAAACAACGGAGATAGGAGGGAATGGATCTTCGACTAGTTCGAATTGAATATAAAGCGACTCAAATATTATTATAAATCGCTCTCGTTAGATATGAACTTTGTGTGGGCAACTTTCATAATTTATAAGGGTTTCAACTTTTGATTAGAACCAAACTCTAGCTTTCAAAATTTGATCGTTAATCAGCATTATTGCTATTGAGCTTTCATCAGGGTTTTAAACCTTTATTTCAATTATTAAGAATTGTTAAATTAGATATTCAAGAAATAATTAAGCATTAATTACTAGTTAACTCTTGCTGTGCCAACCAGTTATTGGCAACCATCTTACCTGTGTAAAACTGATTTCTTACTGCTGTTATTGTTTGTAGTGTTATTGGAACTAACGCACAGCTAATACCTGTTGTACATTCCTATTAGTCGTTTAGAACAAGACAGCAATCGATCATTTTGGACTTTGGATCTCAGTTAACATAATAGCAGTACTAGAACACCGTAACGTATACTTGTTTATTTGCTTGACTTGTATTTATTATTACTCTAAATTTGTCTAAATTGTTACTTATTGCGTAAAAGATATTTAAGATTAAATTCTAGAATTTAACGATAATTATGTACTAGTACCGATGTAATCGGCGATTATTATATTTTTCAATATATGCATTATTATTTACTTGAGTTTATTATTTCTGTTTGTTGTGCAAGGCAACTAAAATTGACTAATACGTCTTGATTGCCAAACTTCAACTGTTTTGATTTATTTTGAAGTTGTGGCAGATTTTTGGAATTTTTCTGGAATTCTCTAGCTAGGGCTTATCAAAGCAATTATTCTTAGTACCCCTGTCTTGAGAAAAATTGCAGCTATCCACTATTAGAAGTAATAATATGAAGTATTTTACAATTGAGAGCCGAAAATTAGGTGCACGTTTTAAAAATAAGCGCAGTGGCTTTTTATAAAACTATAAGAATTTACATATGTATGTACCATTACATTAAAAGTGAAGCATATAAATGATTTTGGAAAAGATAATAGTTAACCTTTTTTGTTAAATAGTATTACACAACACGTATTTGTTTTGAAATGCATTGATGATATTTAATTAATTATTTTTTCAACTTTTCTTGTTTTACTATTTGAAAATTACTTACTCCTTATGAACTTGTATTTATGCTTCTGAAATTTAAGTTCCCCTTCTAAAATTAATTTTACTTTACTCCGTTTTTCTAAAATCAAAGTTTTTCCAAAGAGAATTTACATACTTTAAGTTTGAATTAAAAATTTTCTGCAAATAAGTGTAGTTTTTCTGAAACATGAGATCATAAGACACTAAATTGTAGATATAGTAGAATTGAGTAAATACTGTAACTTTGAATGAGTCAAGGATGTTTCCAGATCCGTTGCGAGAAGGTATTCGTTACACCAATATTTAAACTTTGGATAATAAATTTATTTATAAGTAATTTAAAAAACTGCGTTTCCAAATTGTCAACTAATTTTTTTGTTGGGTAATATAATAGTTTTATTTTTATATGATTTGCAGAGAATTTTCGTTATTTATCATTTACAAGTTGGTACTGCAATTGTAAATATATTTTAATTTGCAAAAGAAACTTGTATAATATTTTTTAAAAAGGTGTTATTACTTTCTCTTACCCATATGAAATATAGTATAGAGACAGTATTACTTTCGTTCAAAGTTTTCGATATCGAAATTTAAGTGGAAATATACGTTTTCGGGTCCGCTGAGTCCAAAAATCGTGTTTTTAAAAATTGATTTGCCTGTGTGTGTGTGAATGCCAGTGTGTGTCTGTGTCTATGTCTGTGTTTGCGTCTGCGTCTACGTCTGCGTCTGCTTCTGCTTCTGCGTCTGCCTCTGCGCCTGCGCCTGCGTCACGCCTGCGTCACGCCTGCGTCTGGGTCTGCGTCTGCGTATGCAATGCCATCAGCGTCTGCGCCTACGTCTACGCCTGCATCTGCGCCAGCGTTTGCGTCTGCGCTGCGTCTGCGTAAGCGTCTACGTCTTCGCCTGCGCCTGCGCCTGCGTCTGCGTATAGATCTTCGCCTGCGTCTACGTATACGCCTGCGTCTTCGTCTGCATCTATGTCTGCACCTGCGTCTGCCTCTGCGTCTGAGTCTGCGTCTACGTCAGCGTCTGCGTCTGCGACTGCGTCTGCGTCTGCATCTGGTTCTGCGTGTGCGTCTGCGTCTGCGCCTGCGTCTGCGTCTGCGTCTTCGTCTGTGTCTACGTCTGCGTCTGCTCCTGCGTGTGCGACTAAGTTTGCGCATGCGTCTGCGTCTGCGTCGGCGTCTGCGTCTGCGTCTGCAACTGCGTCTGCGCCTGCATCTGGTTCTGCGTGTGCCTCTGCGTCTGCGTCTGCGACTGCGTTTGCGTCTGCGTCAGCGTCTACGTTTGCGTCTGCATCTGGTTCTGCGTGTGCGTCTGCGTATGCGCCTGCGTCTGCGTCTGCATCTGCGCGTACATCTGGATTTGCGTCTGCGTCTGCTTCTGCGCCTGCGCCTTCGTCTGTGTCTGCGTCTAAGTCTGCTCCTGCGTGTGCGACTACGTTTGCGCATGCGTCTGCGTCTGCGCCTGCGTCGGCGTCTGCGTCTGCG
>JAHWXV010202541.1:0-22072 GCA_024586415.1 Phrixothrix hirtus | reverse complement strand
ATCTTTATATATATATATATATATATATATATATATATATATATATATATATATATATATATAATTGTTAGATTTATCTTGAACTTTTTACAAAATATTTGAATTACTATGAAGAAAAAGGGAGAAAGGTGATACAAAGATAGGGAATACACTTCATATTGATGTGGTCTCTAATTAAATTACAAGTCAGATTCATTGAATTTTCACTTGCTTCTGAGTTGTTAGAATATCATCTAACGCCAGTACTCCCACCAAGTTAATGCTTTCTACGTTACTGCTCTAAATAGCATCCCTTCCTAACTGGATATGTCGATATCAGAAGAGACGCCTGCCAACATGTATTTGTAGATGTAATACAATTTACTTAGTTCGCAGATGTGCCAATTAACAGCAAAATGTAAACCTAATAAAATGACGAAGAAGAAGGTGTTACAGAACTGGAATGCATGGTTAGCTCAATAACAAAAATTAAACAAACATTCTAAAAATTTACGAGGAATGTTCAAATTCAATCCAGAATTTACTTATAATTTTTATTAAATAAAACTGATATGCAATAACTTAAGCTACTTTTCGACATACTCTCCTCGCAGCTCTATAAACTTCTATTATCTTCTCGGGAGCTTCATAATTCCTTTTATTTTATAGAATGTTTTTGACTCCTCACCGATCCTGTTGTGCACAACATTATTGACAGCTTCATCTTCCTCAAATATTATGCTTCCTAAATCTTCTTTTAGAGGTTTAAATCAATGGAAATTGTATGGTCATAAACCTGGAATATAGGGAGTATGGGAGAGCGTTTCCCAATGTAATTTGGTTAATGTGCCTTTAATAATTTGAGCGATATGAGGACGAGCATTATTCTGAAGGATAAACTTTTGATGGGTTGTTTACATCTGTTTGTGTGACAAACGACTCTAGCTTTTTCAAATAGTGGTTAATAATGATAGACAGAATTCATAGTTCGACGATCTGCATCACAAAATGCTGTCGTCACAACCTTTCCAACTTAAAGAACAACTTTCGCTTTTTCGGGAGCTGGCGATGTATTGTACCTCTGTTCTAAACTTGTTCGCTTGCTTTCTGCGAGGAAATGGCGAACTTCAGTTTTATTACAAGAAGGCAAGTTGTTCAGAAATGTTTCTCCTTCTTGTTCAAAGCGTCTTAGAGGCTTTGCTGCTACTTGAACTCTTTTCTGTTTTGGTTCTAAGGAAAGCAGTCTTGGGATCCATCTGAATGTGCACATCAGTAACGGATATTCAAGGTCGTCTAGCATGTGCTAAATTTACTACGCATTCTCTGCCTTCATAGAATTGTGCTTTGATCGAGTATTTTCCTCATACCATCGATGAAATTTTACAACAATTTCAGCAAGTTTAACATTTTCATTACGCGACAAAATTTGTAACAGGCTCTACGAACATAACATATCTGTCAAAATTAAATAAAACTAATTGAAGGCAAGCTAACAGTATACAAGTCTTCTAGATAGGCTGCTATATTAATAAAAAATACCATTTTGAATTTCATGCATTGCGTTAGATGCAGTACATAACTTGTAGCAAGATAACGTACGTATGAATAAAAAAGGGGGCGAGGATTATGCTAAAATAGAAAATTGCTTTATTACGCAATCCTAAGAATCGAAAAAACCTTATAACTGCTCCTCCCTTTTTACATTCAATTCACTACGACCGTTAAGACACGATAAGGACTTGATTTATATCTTATGGATAAAAACATATTTAAGGTATGTCGTTAAATAAAGTGTACACTGAAAACGTAACACGGTATAGAAATTAAGGGGTACACTGTTTAGTGTATTCGTATATGATTTCCAAACAAACATAAAGTTGCAAAAATTTGGGTGAATTTTCGCGTAAAAAGTTGTAACTACAAACCTGTTTACCTACATTTCACCACTGCTCGTATGTCTAAATAAAAATATACTTCGACGCGATGAGTGAATTACAATGCTCATGTGGCTTATTCGATATTTTCTCAAGTAGAATGAACTAAATCAGCTGCAGGAGAATTCTAACGGAGTTTTTGTTGGCGAAAAGGGACTTAACACTGACAATTGAGCTTGTTATTGCAAACAACGGCGACGGAAATTGAATATCGTCAGTATGTAACTTCTGTACAAACTAAATACAATGAAAATTTCTATGTGTATATGTACGTGGCATATAAGAAAGAGTGTGATTGTTTAATCAAAAGACGAAATAGAATACGTTAGGAGTTATCCAATTTTGAACGACGGACATCGAGATATAACAAAAATAGAATGATTTTGGTTTTATATTAAAAATGAAAAAATAATAATTTATTATTTCCATAGAATGATCTTTAATTAAAAAAAAGCTTTAACTGTAATTAAATTCCAAACACAATGTAACGAAACTAGCTAATTGTGTACAAATCTTTATTTATATTCACTAATATTAGGATTATTTATTTGCACTTATTTATTTCGCAGTACAGTAACAATAAACGTTTATATTTCTGTTCATTTATAACAGCCATTTAACAAGACAAGATTTTTAAGTAAACTAAAAACTAAGGGAATTTAATCCGCTATTTTGATAGAAAAGAGGAACTCCAGGTCTTTAAGCAATAGTAAAGAATAAAATTAGTCATAATTCCATGACTCATTGCTGACCTTGAATTTATTTAGATAGATATCGGTTACAGTAATGAGTCATTTGTGATTACATTATTTATTTCAGTTCTAAGAAAGCTTCTACAGTATGCCTAAATGCTATAGAATGTTCTATAAAATTATTATTGTTTTTAATTTTGTTACAATAAAATTAATTAGCAGAATACAAAAATTTTAAATGCAATTTAAACCGAGAACATTAGTTAAAATTCTTTATTAGTAATTAAATGTGTCGTAAAAGCATTAGGTACATTTTTATTGGTGTTATATGTCGAGTATTTAAATTATCACAGGTGAAGCTGAATTTAAGGCATAAATCTAAATGGGTAGATTTCTATACATATTAAACTTTCCTTGTCACTGAAATCAACCATCTTGTGTACAAATAACAGCATTTGTTAAAATCAGAGATACTAGAAAAGATAGCGTCAGTGGCTTTATATTCTACTAAGTTAACGAAGTGTACATCAGAAGCTCCGTCTTGAAAGATGGGATAAATGCATCAATAACATAGCAATAACAAGGTCCTAAAATTTGTAACTGAATTTGCGACAGTTCGGTTTACAGTTTTAGTAAAGTTAGAATACGTTTATTTGAGGCTACTGTATCCTTTTTAATATAGTACTTAACAGATAACTGAATTCTTGTAGATTGCTGTAAACAGAATTGGTAATAAATGATGACGTTAAATAAACTTAAGTCATCGCAGATAATTGAAAGTCCAAGGAAAATACTGCTGTACACTTATCATTATAAGGTTAATAACTTATGAAGATCTGGAACTACTGAAGATAATTCTGGAAAAATTGGTTGCCATAGATAATTAGCTACTGACACGATACAATACTTACATAAAAATCTTTTTACAATTGCTCTTACTTGATGTTCTACCTAAAGGTATTAAACCTGATACTAAATATTAAGTTACACAAAATACTATAAATAAACAATTACCATGAATGCAATAAAACTTAAAGGTTATATTATAGCCAGTTTTCAGTATACATACAGGGTACCCCATTATTAATGCGACACTGAACAACGGTAGATTCTGTGATCCAAAATAGCATGACTGAGTTCAATACGCCTTAGTAAAATGTTGTTCATTAACGAAATACAGGGCGTTTTATGAATTCTTAAATTTGATTATTTTTTAATTATTTAGAAATGGTTTAACGAATTTCAATCAATATTTATAGTTGGGTGTTTTTAGGTGTCGTTGCCTTGCTTGAATATGATTGATCTATGCAATATGTGATAAATCAACTCCAAACCGGTGCATTTGTTATCTGTAGAGCATGACCTAGATACCTAGAAACGAGCAAAGCTGTAGAAGAAAACCCAGAAATGTTAATCGATTCTTGTCTATACCGTCAAACGTTTATTCCGCGTGAGTTACAAAATCTACCCTAAAATTCCACCGGTGTTGACCATTTCCAATCAGATGGTTAGGTGAAAACGCTAACAAGTTAATCTGACAGTCTGCATGTCTGTACGAACTCCTCGCTTGATTAGATGTAATAAACGCCTTCATCTAAGTTTTGCCCACAAACATGTTCATTGGCAGCTTTCACACTGGAGATGTATGCTTTTTACGAACGAGTCGTGGTTTAATTTAATGGGCTCTGGTTGTCATATACAGTTCCTGGAGGGCGATATACTGACCAATGTATACACCAGGTTGATAAATTCTGAGCTACATCGGTGACGGTTTAGAGCAACATCAGTATAGTTGGTATTGGCTGTCACAAGTCACAAATGTATAATGACATTGGCGATCAATTTCTAAAATGACTTTATCTTGCAATAGTATAATTGTAAAATTATAAAATACTTCAAATTTGATGAGAAATATTTTCCGGGAACAAGAAATCCAAGTCATGAGGCTACATTTAAACTCCCTTCGAGCACGTTTGAGATTGGCTCAACAGACGTATTAGGAAGGATCCAGCCCTTCAAAAGTTGGGTTCCTTCGGGAGGAATGGAGAAATCTCTCTCTTGACACGTTAAAACATTTTAAACGTAGTATGCCTAGACAATTCCAGAGTGTAATTGATACCAATAGAAGACGCACGCCTTAATAAAGATCATTATTCGAGCGCCATTACAATTTCCATTACATTTTAGGTGTAAACACATTTTGATTTCCGTAGTCTTGTCAATGGTTTGGTATTACTCAAGGAACCCCTTAACGTAGATTACACTTCTTGCTTATATCTTGTTAAGTAATATTGCAGGAACAATATACTGAAATTGACACTTGCGTCTGTCTTTTGTACAAAAATTTTGCAGAGTTAACAAAACGTTCCTCTAATTTTGTTAAGTAATGTACGACTGAATTTTATGTTAAAGTTTATCTGTATCAAACATATCTTGGTACGCTGTTATACGTATTAATAGGCTTAAAATGAATATACTAGCGTTATCGAATAATTACGTTTCCTTATGTTTATTTTATAAACAAAGGTTGTATAACGAAAGTAGGGGTTGCGAGTGGATGTGGTCGTAATCACTCACAAGTTGCTATCCCTTCTCGGTGTTCATGAGGTTACCACTACGCAGCGTGTTCGATTGTGAATTTCGATCTGTAATTTATTTTTCTCCCTGCAATACTGAAACAGCTGTGAGTATCCATCGCCTGTTAATCTTTATTTATGCAAAACGTTATTTGAGTACATAGACAACGTGAGTTAACGTGCATGTTTCATTCAAGGCCAAGAAAATATGCGCGATAACAGTTTCCGGGAACAAAGCTATTGTTACTGTTTGAAAGGTTGTAGAAGTAGATTTTCGCGTTACCATTGATGAAATCTGAGTTTATCAACAACTTGAGATTGAAATTGGACGCTTATTCGTTGGGAAACTTGACGATGTGCACTACCGAAATATTTGTGCGAGAAGATTGCACACTAATGTTTAGAAGCAACAACGGATTCGGCACTAACTTTCTTGGAAATGCATGACTTAGATGGCGACCTGTATTTTCCCATATTGTGGCTGGACTCAAAGGTTAGTTTTAACATTTAGTTCTTATGACAAAACGTCAAAGCATGACGTGGAAGGCAACTGGTGCAAGTGCTTACAAAAAAGGTCCCACTACAGAAAATGTTATGGCAATTGTTTTTTGTAAGTGTAAAGAAATTTTACTAATCGATTACTGACATCTGTGTACCAAAATTACTGCTAATAGGTACTGTACTTGTTTGGTGAAACTGGTAACTGCGATCAAGAGAAAACGTCCGAGAGTGTTGACTCATAAAGCTGTATCCTTGTACGGCCATTTTTGCCTCCATTCTGCCAAAGTACTCAAGCTCTGCTAAAGAAATTCAAGTGAGAAAGCAGCACCTTGGCAGCAAGTACTTTAGCAATTATGATGAAGTAAATGCAGTAACCAAGATTTGAAAATACTGTTGCGACGGTACCAAACGTTTTTAAATAGCCATGGAGAAGTAGTGAGTTGAGGAATGAAAGTAAAAATTTTAAATTTAATTATTTGTATTTAATGTTTGCTAAAATGAAGAAACTAGATTATTGGGGCGAAACAATTATCTGCAATACATTTTCATGTTGGTTATTTTAGTAACTAGACGATGACGTCAAATATAATATATTCTAATAAAGGAATGTTATTAAAAAGAAACCTCTACATATTCAACAATTTTTATTTGAGATGAAGCATTAGAATCAAGATGGTAAACATGTTTCAAAAATAAAAACCAATTGATATATAAACAGGTGAATAGGTCATTAATCCGCTAGTATAATTTTCTTAAATTAAAGTAATTTTTTATTATTTGCCATTTATAAATATGACTTAGATTTTATAAAACATGATAATCTATGATTTTTCAGAGAAAATTTTCTAATTTAATTAGTATTACCGTAAATAAACACTGTTTAAAATATACCGCCTGATTTTTTTAGAATTCAAATGAATTCATATTTATTACATACCTATGTATGTATTTTTTAAAAGAATACATATAATTTTATCACTAATTATATACAATAAAGTACCTAAGTGAAAATGATTAAGTTTTGCGAAAATGATTAAGTTTTGCGAAAATGCATGGTTAATCATCTTATCATGTCTACTAGAATAATATTATTTTCAATTATGTGCGGGTACTTGACTTTTGCCTTTTAGACTCTAAAGAAGATATACCAGTGCCTATCATACTTCTTCAATAGATATCTCAACTTTAGTAATTGAGTGTCGAATTTTTAAACATACACAATTTATAAATGCCACACCTAATCCTGCATGACCTTCATTGAGAGATAAACTCATATCTCCAGCGGCGATATGGAGTTTGATATTATTTACATAGTAAATTTTTGTTTTTATCATGATGACGTCGTACTATATCATTGATGGGTTAGATTTTTAACCCACACACGCATATAAATAAAACTAATTATAAGTCTAATAATAGGTTTTATTAAAAGACATGACAAAGTTTTGAATTTTACTTTTAGGTTCATTTTAAGAAATCAGTCTTGATTTAATATTGAAAAACAGGTGTTACTCCTATATAACATTTAAACATCTAAACGATTCTAATTAGGTTTTAATGTAAATTCTAAACAACACATTTACTTGTTTTGTAATCCAATTGTGTATTTTATACCGGGTTCCCCATATTTAATAGACCGCTCAATTTAATATTCAAATATAATTTTCCTATCAAAAGAACTTTATTAAACTAAATTATAATCAACTCTTTAGGATTTGTTATAAATTATGAATATTTGTTACCTTTTACAAATTATATCTTCTAAATTAAGAAATTGTCACCAATTTCAATTCGCGTTTCAATATTATAATTTACATAGCAGAGCAAATCTTTACCTAGATATGCAATTTTTTTAACTGCTCAGTTGTTTTTTGGTAACTTACAGAAGAGTTTGACTTTAAATACCATAGCAAAATGTATTTCGTGTATGAACATGCTAATAGAAATACTTAGCTGCGCATTGTCTTTTCGTAGAATACTATTCAGAATTTAAGGTACCATTTGAGAAGGTATTTACCAGAATACATTAATAATTAGGCGAACATGTGTCTTTTGCAGAATAAGTTGCAAATTTAGGACAAGGTGTTACAATCTTTACCCTAGATTGGAAAATATTCAACTGTTTTACCCGTACCATATACAGCGCGAGCAAACTCTAAACCAGCGTGGTTATAAAGATAAACTGATATTTTGCAAAATTTCATGAGTGTTATTCTAGTCACTGATAAATCTGTATTTACAAGAAAACCCCTATGAATTTTCACAACAACCACCAATTGGTTGATGAAAATAATCGTATTATCAAGTCACGACGTTAACAGTAATTTTACCAAATCAACTAGCAGATGCAGATTACCATAATTTCCTGTTAAATGATTTACCTCAGGTGTTAGAAAACAGGTCACTTACAGAACGATAACGTTTATGCACTCATGTCTTCCTTAACGTTTGGTAACATATATATGGTGTTCGTCTTGCCCTTCTTTCGTAATTTTATTTGACCTATTTTTAATTTAATTTATAGAAACCAGTCATTGCCTTTTTATGAAAAAGGAGGGACAAGAGAACATCGGTTTAGCTTCAATAATAACGAGTTATTATTTTTGATTTGATTTTTAATTATTTTCAATCAATAAATACAATTATTACATATAACGAGATATCTAAAAAGGAAACAGATTTATTTTACGCAAATATCTAAAATTAAATACAAGTCCGGAATAGAATAAAGGTATAGAGTCTAACAATAGACTTTATCTTTGCCCATTTTAGTTTTACTACAACTACAGTTAATACAACCTTTGAATAAAGAATGTAATGGCTAGAATTGTCTGTGTTTGAAAAGGGTTTTATTTTTAAACTGCACTAAGTTTCGTGAAGACTTCTTGCTGGGAGATTTCTGTGTGGTAACAATTGGCTGCACTAGGGGACTCGAAATTGATATTTGAATCTTACCTCGTTATAGACTTTTTATTATTTTAAATTGATATGTACAATTTAAAATATTATTTCGGTTATAGTACTGATTTTTCTATTGGAGATTTGTCAACACTTGCCTTTATTAATTCTTCTTGAATTGAAAGTCTCAGTTTGAGAATTTGCGGTGTTATTTTTTTGGATGTGATCTTTTGTGAATATAATTGGTGCAACACTCGCAAGCTGAAATCACTTTCAATTAGCACTTGGAAATTGAGATTTACTTGTTCTGTTTATATCACACGAAGCCAAAAATCACTGTGCAACGGCGTTGTGGAAAAAGTTATTTTAAGTGGGAGCTTCGTTTTATACTCTCTCTTTTGGTTGTCAAGGCAACGAAATTTTGTTGCTCTGTACAACTAATCATATCTTTTTATTTTTAAATGTATTCGGTAATTTTCCATTCCGTACTATTGCCGATTTCTGTTAAATTTCACACGGTCGGTTATGGACGTGATTGACGGATTATAAATTTATAATCCCTTCCATCCTTTACCATCTTGGGTTATTTAATTTTAGGAAGTCTTATGTTTCGCGGCACATAATTTATTAGTGTTATTTATTTAAAATTACTTAAATGTTAATACAAAAATTCCGACTTGTGGGAACTTTTTAATAATGTCTGGAATACATTTATATGAACTTTGTATGTGAATTTTATATCAACGCGTGGATTTTAATGATTAATTTAATTTTCACTTGATATGAAATTAACAATGGTTAAGACACAGAGGGTTTCTAATCACAATGTCAAAAGCATTGGCTAATTACGAACATTTCAACCACGAGCCCTTCCCAACTCAATTAATCCAATGTTGGCTTTCTCAAAAATTTGTTTTTGGGGAACAAAAATAAATATACAGCGTGCACTATAAATTTTTGTATTCTCGTAACAATAACCGATAACCAAAACAAAATAAGCAGACATAGAAGGAATGTAAACATCTACACCACGTAAACGCAGAAACAATATGAAAGTTTACCGTTGGGTAACATGACTTTTGTTTCTTATAACGTCCAAAATTCGACGAGATATATTTGTAATTAACCTTTGGTAGAATCCTGGCGTACATGAAACCCATCTTTCTTAAACCTTTGCTTCAATTCAAGGAATGTTTTAGCGGAATGTTTCCTGAGCACCTTTTTCGTCTCGCATCACAACTTTCAATCAGTGACAAGTCGGGATTACTAGCATCCCACCCCAAATGCGGTATACTATAGTTTTCCATTCATTTTAAACTCTTTTTAAAAGCATGGTATGCTGTGTTATTCTGTTAGGAGACGAAATCTTGTCCTCGCGGTATACCTTCTTCCTTGACCGGTAAAAGTTATTCTTACAAAATGTTCAAATATTTGTTGGTATCTACAATTTCTTCAAAAAAATGAAGTTTCCTTACATCTCTGGAGGACATGCTACCCCAAATCATTACGAATGCAGGAAATTTCACCTTTATTTTAAGACAATCTTGATGACACGCCTCATGGTTCCTACGATTAACTCAACTCCTACTGTCTTCAATTCACACTTCAAATTTGTACTGCTGAGGTGCCCAATTCTTATGTTCTTTCGCCTGTTTTACTTTGTTTTCTGTGCTGTCTAATTGACAACGTTTCGGTAAAATCTTATTTATCATCTTCAGGTCAGGTTTACTTGTCTGCTTCTGCTTCTTGTTATTCGGTAACTGCACTCTGATGGTTTTTTTGCGCCTTTATATTTAATGATTGTTGTGTTTGGTTGGCTTTCGCTCCGCACTACTGGTTTGTAATGTGGAGCATGGTCAGCTATGCTCGGCTGATTTTGCGTACGTGCATCTTTGCATGTAGTATGGTATTTGAGAATTTATTTCCATGTTTTTGGCAACCTTTGGAAATCATTGCGTTTATTTAAATTGTCTGGGTAGTATACAATCTCTATAGCTTCTCTGATGATCGTAGAGTTGTATTATTCTACATTAGCTAGCACTCTTCTCTTGCTAAAATCGATTTCGTAACCTATTTTGTTATGATGTTGGAATAGAAATGTTGCTGTCTCGTGTTTTTTCATGGGGTTAATGTGCTCTTCTTTACGAACGTTTATTCTTCTATTTGTCTGTTCTATAATATGATTTATTGAATTTAGCGTATGGTATCTCGTAGACTCCTTGGGATTCTAGAAGGATCTTATCTTTTGGATTCCTGAGAAAATCTTTTATCTACGTGTGTGTTTTAAAAACTGTAGTAATATTGTGTTTTTGTAAAATGCAGCTGATTTTCTCAGTAGTTCCTTTAATATACGGTAAGCAAGTTCTTGCTATAGGGTCTTCCTCGTTATTTTCTTTATTTTGCATACGTTTATGCCCATTACGGATAGCTTCTGTGTGCAGCCATTCTTTTTTAGTGTTTTGTGTAGGACTTGTAGTTCCATTTTATGTTTTTGAAAATTAAAGAAAGCCACAAAGTTTATTATTAGTTAGAGAGCACCTGAACCAAAAATTTAATAGGAGATGGATAGGTCGAGGGGGGCCCATTCCATGACCTGCTAGGTCTCCCGACCTAACTCCCTGGGACTTTTGTATAGTGATTGCTTGAAACTTTTAGTGTACGCAGCACCTGTAAGTAATCTTGACGAGTTACAACAGCGAATCTAACAATAGTATCAAATAATTCGAGCACAACGGGACTTTTTAGAAAGGGTGCGAAGTTCCTTCTTGAGAAGATATAGAGCCTGGATTGAAATGGAAGGAGGACATATTGAACATCTGCATAATCTCGTTCTGTAGCTCTAAACGCTAAAAACTACAAAAAATTTACAAAAACGGAAATCCCACTTATCTCGATCTGCGGGCCTATGTTCATTAAAACTTTTTTACTTTTTTCGGTCGTGCGGTACGCCCCTTAAATATTTAAACCTTTTTTAACACCCTGTATATATATATATATATATATATCCATAGAGAGAGAGAGAGAGAAACTGTCCTTTAGTGATTTGATTTCTCAGGTTATTTCTATACTTCGATGACGTTTTCCTTGAATAAATGTTGATCTTTAAAGCTCAGCACATTTACTGTACGTGTTAATATCTGACTATTAATTTATTCAAGCTGTCAGATGTTGCCCTCACGATTAATTGGTTTCTTATAATCAATCGGCGAGTTAAGCAGTCTCGTAACGCGATCATCTATAACAGATTATAATTTAAATTATTAATTTATTTATATACTACTTTGTTTACTCATAAAACACCTCAACATTGAGGCTTTACGAAAAATATATCATTTTTAGCGTCTTGAGTTTTTTTATAAAATTCCATCTCATGTCGGAAATATTTCGATTTTAGTTATAAGTTTCACTAACAATAAATATAATTGGACTTGTTTGGCAGTTAACCAACTTCAATTAGTTTAAATTTTTCACAGTACGTGACTTTTATAATTCTTACCTACTTTAGCCAAAGTATTTCTATTTCTAGCATTTAAATATAGGGAATTTATTATTTAAATTAATATAACCTAGTTTTACGGACACTACGCGCCATTCTTAAACATATCACTTTAAAGACCGTCAAAGCGCTGTCTTTTGGTTTAGTTATTTTGAAAGTTAGTTTTTATATGCAATATTGCTTTTATTTGTATGACAATTTAGATAATTGCGAAGATAATTAATTATAAATTGTTAGATTGTTAACGAATGATTAATTATTACTATGAGTTCATCAATAAGAGGTACTCCTAATAAACTGTCTTACTATGTAAACCCGATCATTCATTGGAAATGTTTCTATGTTAATCAAAACGTTACATGACATTTTACGCAAAGTAAGCAACGTCAAATTATTTTATAGAAGTATTTTATGATTTAGTTTTAGTGAAGCCAAATAAAGTAATTTTAACTACTTCAATTTATATTAAAATGTGATATTTTGGCTGACTGTATCTATAGCCGTTATCAAGCAAAACTATAAATAAGTGAAATATTTTTAAAAAATATGCCATTTCTTAAGGGAATTACGTATTTGCAATATGAGAACTAATACATCCTATTCATTAAGATAAAAATAGGAGGTTAGAAGTAAAATACTAAATATATCAATTTAAGTAATTATATAACATCAAACATTGAAAAACAAAGATTATAACATCTTGTGCAAGTTAAAAACAGATTGATTAAAATAATAAAAAGAATGTGTGACAAAGTTTCATTAACTATGAACTATGCAGGCATGCAACTTAATTTTTTTGTGATGACTATACCAACTGTTTAGAATCTGACATAGAAGTTACTAAATGAAGAATGAGGAAATTTGGAATTGTAAGACAAGCAAAAGTCAAAGATAGCATTCTGTTTCTGTGTGTAACATATAGTTATAAACGATTTTTAAATTTTCTGTTGGGTGTTGAAATGAATGCTATTGTTAGTTTTATTTATATGATACATTTCAAGGAAATTTGAGTTGGACTTATCATGTTCTCGATCAAGAATTTTATTATTATTGGAATCAAAAGCTTGTCCTTTTTCCAACGAATGCTTATACAAAATAGTTTTATACTTACTTTTTTCGGATATCACAGATATGTTGTGCTTTACATTTATTTAACCATTGAGTGTTTGGCTTACATAAGAGGCATTATTACAGCATAATTTTTAATCAGAAATTTTACTTTTAATTTAGAAAGAAGTGATTTAGTAAATTTTATATTGGACGCTACGATTGTTTTAGTATCAGCAACTAGATCTTTACATATTTTTTATGTAATGTGGTTTATGTACAGTATCATTCTGTACCCTGGTGTAATGATTCATGCTACATCAGTACGATCAAAAGTATTGAAGATTAATTATTGGCAAACGTTTTAGGGTATCCAATATTCATCATGATTTCTTCTAATATAAGAAAGTTGTGGTGGAGTAGTGAGGGGTGGCAGATTTTTGTTATCTAGCTTTTTACGTCTACAATAATATTGCCTTTAGGAATTTTATAGGATGGTCTGACCAGAAATCTAAATATCTTCTAGAATCAGAATAATCCAAGTTTGGTAATTAATATTAATAGTCGATGCTCTAAAATGCAGCGCTCCTTTATACTGAAACAATATTACGCCCAATATTTTATTAAGATAAAAAAGTGTAGAATTTTTGACTCACTATCTATACCTTAACCAATATTTAAATAGAGCATATAAGAATTCATCGACAAGTATTAATAATCTAGGGTTGCGTCGAATTGATTATTTTAAAATTGAATTTTGCGTATGCGCAATAACTTGAGGGAGGAGAACAAACTAGAAGATACCATTTCACATACACTCAGTAGCATAAAAGCATTGCACTGTATTTCTGTTCTTCGTTTTTGCTACGAAACAAAGTGTGCACATGCATGAAAATATAAGAGAATCTATCGAACGCAGTCCTAGACAATCGACGTGCCAACACACTCATATTTGAGGCCTGAACAAAAAAATGCTAAGAGAGTTCAAGTTTCATCCAAACAAGCATTTAAAATCTCAAAGACCGTGAGTTGCTTTTTGTAGCACTATATTAGGTTTTATTCAGAAAATCTAAGAATTCTTGAATAATTTGTTCATGACCGACGAAGTCCAATTTCATTTGTTAAAGTAAAAAAACAAATAGAACATGAGAGATCGATCACCGGTAAACCCTAACGACATTCATCTCCTAAAGTCATAGTATAAAGTGGAGTTAAGGTTGCTGTGCCGCATTTTTGAAAATAACAATGGAGAAACTGCAATTGTAAATATAGATCTTTATCTGAACATGCTGGGATCCTCGAACCCAAATCCAGTCATTTTCAGCAGGATGGGGAAAAACCTACATTACATATCAAAGTACGTGGGTGATCTAATAAATTCTCAGCTTCAACCATAGAAGCTGTTATTACCGGTGCGATGTAGTTTTTGTAACTAGGTATATGTATCATTAGCGTACATATGTCTCACTTGAAGATTTGTTAAAAGCGCACGTATATATTCTTTAAAATGGATACACTTAAATATCAGATAGTCCTTTATAAAAGAGAAATAGAAATTTAGTCAAAGTTGGTAAAATTGTATGGAAATACTTCTCCTTCATTTTCAACTGTTAACAATTTAGCTGCTGGATTTAAACAAGGCTGTATAGTTTTGAGGATCATCTAAGTACAGCATGTCCTAAAAGTAAAAAAACATTGGAAATCATTGAATAAGTGCATGATTTGGCTTTAGATGAACGGCAAATTAACGTGTGTGAAATAGCTGGAATTACACACACTTCAAGATAACGTTTAGATTATACTTTACATAAAGGATTGTACATGAAAAAGTTTTGTGCGAGGTGGATACCGCACTTGATAGCTGTAGATCACAAACGCATTCATATGAAAACTTGTCAAGTGTGTTTGGAATACTTTACTAAGTTTAAAATGACTTTGGTGCATCTATTCATGACTATGTATAAGGCTTGGATCCACCATTATACATCAGAATCCTAACAGTACTCAAAACAATGAACAAATATAGGTATTTTTGGCTCCAGAGAAGACCAAGTTGGTTCCAGCTGCAGGCAACATTTACGATAGTAATTTTTGGGAGACTAAAGGAATATTATTTATTGATTATCTACAGAAGTGTAAAACAAAAATTGCGTAATACTATTCCAGTTCCTTAACATCAACTAGATACAAAAGTTCGTGAGAAAAGATCCACTTGCGGAAGACAATTTTCATAAAGACGACACGTCCGCTCATAAAAAGTGTTTGAAATAGGAATTGTTGTAACATCCACCCAATTCTCCAGATTTGGCTCCTAACTTTCATCTCTTTCCAACGTTGGAAGTATATCTGAGTATTTAAAATTTTTCAACTCATCAAGATACAATTGCAGCTGTAAATAATGTTTTTGGACTACCGCTGGAATAGATATATTGACCTTAGGGAAGATTAAGTGGAAAAAAATTTTCAAATACAAAACTCGTTCTTTCACTGTTAATTCATAAAATTTTCAAGACATGACTGTTGTTTGTTGATTGTTCAGATATATCATCTCTCATTTCAGAGATATCGCTTGGCCTACTCGATCTTATTGTCCTGAACAGTTTCCTATGGGCTTTCATGATAGACGGTTCAAAAACACAAACAAGCTATTGTTGTTAAGTTACGGTCATTGATTGATGAGGCCTATGTAGTCACGTGTACGGCAACTTCTAGAAACGCTTGAAACTATGCATAAACGTAAACAGAAGCCATCTCTCCGATACAATTTTCATAAACTAATAGCGTTTCCGATTTGCTACATTACAACAGTGCAGTACACATCAGTCGTTTTCCCTTTACAAAAAAAGTACAATACAAATCTAAAGCAGCTAATATGCCCCATACCCGTGCAGTGCATATAAACCGGGAACGCCATAAGTTTTTGAGCTTATATTTTAATCCATGCATAGGCAGCTTCGCTCGTTTTTTCCTTTTGTATTCCTTTATTTATGACCATTTGAAACGTGTCAGACTGCTTGACTCCACTCTATAATATATAAAGAAAGATACTTATTGCAAATATAATAGTCTAGTAATTTAAATTTACTAAGGAAGTTGATGTATCTTAAGCATAATCTAATCCCAGCTACTGTATGTAATCTCTAAAGTTAATGATCATTCGATAAACTCCTGAAAACTAAACATTTATATGCAAAAATAACCTGATTGAAGTTGCCAATTTTCTATAGAGAAATCAAAAGAAGGATATATGAGACAATACACAATCTAAAGTTAATGATATTAAGTGCATTCCCATACATATACACTAAAGCTTTATATTTGAATTTTAATATAAAAACATACATAATTTATCAATTTAAACAAAAAGTTACTAGATACGTAAATAACATACACAATCCATTAGATTACCAATTTATATGTATTTGGGACCCATTCAAATTACTGAACACATAAAATGCTGCTAAGTATGGAGGTTTTTTCCAATAACTCGCTTCAACACTTTCTCAGAGAAATCGATTAGTTACCGTAAAGTAACATTATAGGAGTCAAAAATATGGCAAGTTTGGAAAAGATCTTTATAGCCATTTTCGAGAAAATCGCAAAGAACCTAAAAATCGCAAGAATAAAATGGCACTTTCGGTTATTCGAATTTAACAAAAATTTTTTTATAGTGTGTCAGGTAATACACTTAAATATAAAATTTCACTTTTCTACAACGTTTAGTTTTCGAGATACATTGACCGCCCACATACACGCACGGACATACACACGTACACACATACAGACCCATTTCTAAACGCATGTTTTAGGACTCAGGGGACTTGAAAATATGTATTTTCGCTAAAAATTGGACATTGAAAATTTGGCCGAAAACTTATAGGGTAAAAAAAAGTAAAAATTTGTTTTCCCAGTTGCATTAAGAGAGTAGAACTGTCATTTACTTTGGTTTTGTTTTTGTTAGTAGTTTGATCTAATTAACGTGTTTGCAAGATATTTCAGTTCTAGAGTGATTAGGAATATAGTCATTCATAACTAAATCAGACCCCTTTTCCTGTATAGTTATCGATTATTTAAAACCATCAGATACTAGAATAAATTTATTAGTCAAAACTCATTCATTCGATTTCTTTAAACTATTTATTTCTGTATGGTTGGATGAAGTTTTTGATCAGTCTATCATATGGACCCTCAAGAGGAGCTAATAAATCCTATAATCAGTGTAACCGTTATTGGAAGTGATGGTCTGTCACGTCATAAGATGTGACGGAAAATTCGTGTACAGCAATTTTAAATTATACTGTATATATGGTGCCATCAGCAATAGATGCATTTAATAGTATTATGATAAATAGTTTAGGAATTAGTATTCATTAATAATCGTGCACATTTTTTACATTATTAAATAATGTTAAAGGAACGTTGAAAATTAATTTAAAAACTAAATTTCCTTATTAAATATCATTATTTACCGTCAGTTACATAATTTCTGTTGATATCTACCAATCCTATAAAAATATTGAATAACTGATTTAATTTTGAACTTTAAAATATCTGCTTGTCTAAATTAAGCGAAATGTCAATTGTCATTTACTATACAATATTTTAAAGAAGAAGTGTTCCCTTTATTCACAATTATGTTGAGATCGCTTATGTTTAACTTTTATTTTTTCCAAAAAGTTAACATTTAGGTTTTTTAAACTATATAACAACTTTGACATTAACCTTTTTTCATTCCCTAATTTAATTTTATAACAATAATCGTATTACTTTTATAAAAAGTGGTTAAAATTGACATTGGGCAATCACACTTATTAATATAGGAATGGTTATGAAATGAATTACATCATAATATTTTAATTAATTTTATAATTTTATTTATATATAGATACAGATAACAGTGAATATTATCCACACTTCTATCTTTTGTATGAAAGCTTAGTTAATATACATATGTATATTAGTATCTTTTGAAATCTTTTAGTTATTTATATTCTTAAATTTAATTTAGTCTTTTAACCAAAGTAAATAATTTAAAATTAAGTGTAAAATAAGTAGGTGAAAGTTGTGTGTTACCTTACACCATAATATTATTTCTACGTTATTATTAAACTCAAAATATTATTGAACAAATGCATATTTTCTACATTGTTTAAATTGTTTTAGTTCATTTTGTAGGATATAAAAATAAATTTACGTAGTTTTGTAAAATAGAATTAAACACTAATATTTATAAAATTGTCAAAAACCAAACATCTCTTCTGTCCAAGGCATAATAGTCACAGGATTAAATTTCGAAATTTACTTATTTGCGTTAACGAAACTGTACAAAATTACTCACCGATGTAAATTACTATTATCTACAATTGATTAAAACCTTAACTTTGTTCGAGTAAGTCATGCTCCAGTTCTCCAGCGTTTCCCATATTCTAAAAATTAGAATCATATCGATTAAAAACACTGTGTAAATTAAACATCCCCATCTGCTTAACTTATCTGATCTCGTATACTTTTTAAATATTTAATAGTCGTTCTTTCAGTATAAAATTAGTACATTTTCGAGGATGTGAAAAATCCAATTTTAAATGGTAAATAAATGCAATTATTTTGTTGTAAATAAAACACTAACAACTATGCATATTTACAATAATTGAGTCCTAAAGAAGAATAAGTTATCAGCTAATAAGAATATATTCACTACATTAAATGATTAAAAATAATTCTTGGAATTTAGAAATAATTACTCATTTATTGCCAATAACTTAAGATTTAAGTTTCAACATTTATTTTTTTGGGGTCATAAAGGATCCTTAAATAGTTGGAAATTTTATTTTTCTATAACGTCCTTTTTCGTTTAAATCAGTTGAGTAAGTGCTCGGCATGGAAATATTAAAATTTGACAAACATCACAATTATTTAGAACATAATTTAAAATATGGTAGGACAATCCAAAGTTACCGACATTTACATTATTACTACTTTACCTACTATGTCAAGATTAGTTATATTTCATAATTTCGCCCATTTCAAACTAAACGAACGAAATTCATATTTTTACTGAGCAAAAGTAACCATAGGTAATTTTAAATTTAATTACGTGACCTTTTACTTGACTTACTCAATTAATTTTGTTTGTCGCGTAAGTAAGTGGGCTCAAGGACAAAGACGAGACAAGTGTACAGATTTTTAAATGTTTATTAAAACACAAATGTAAACAAATAATTATTCAAGATCGTACAGTTAATTTCAATTTAATCTATAACAATTGTAGATTTATATTTTATTTTACCTGAATTTTAAGGCGGTAAGTTTTAAACAATGTCAGTTTCATAAGTTTTGTATATTTTAAAAGTGCATTAATAATGATTTAGAATGCAACCTAGATTTTTTACTAAAATACAAATTTACAGCACTTCCCAGATTAAATTTAAGTTAACTATAGATTACAATATTGCGAGAACGAGCATTGATCGTCTCTTTCTCAATTATTATTTAATTGCTCGAACTTGGCCTAGTACGTGTAGCAGTTTAAAGTTCATTAGAGGTTACAAAATGTATTAAATATTTTACAATACTAATTGTAACGATATAATTCAATTAATCTACAATAAAAACTTGTATAATCAAAACAATTTAAAAGTTTTAAATTTAATTAGTATACGAATATTTTAAATGACCTTTAATTCGTTTTACTTAAGTAAATTGAGAAA
Source organism: Phrixothrix hirtus (assembly GCA_024586415.1). Classification (NCBI taxonomy): domain Eukaryota; kingdom Metazoa; phylum Arthropoda; class Insecta; order Coleoptera; family Phengodidae; genus Phrixothrix; species Phrixothrix hirtus. Next base: position 2,242 of record JAHWXV010202541.1, on the reverse strand, counting down.
TAAAGGGTGTCTGGGTTACGATTTAAGAATAGCTTATATTTAATTCGCGTTTTCGACGGAAGTTTAGATAAAGTACCAATCAAACCACTTACACCGTGAGATGAAAATTCTATACTTGAAATTAATCTTGGACTAGTCACTGTCTGTTGGATTCTGGAGTATCCGCTTCAATATTCAATGCACTCTTCATTTTGTTTGGCACTGGTGTATATTCGTTTAAGTGTTTACTTAGACACTACTATTTTTAATTAAAACAATTTGCAGTAGTTCACGCGTTTACTAAGTTAAGTTACTTAAGATAACTTACATTCAGTAGTATTTTATTTTTATAAAAGTGGTTACTTCTCTCAATTACTAACAACTGAACTTGAGCTGTATTCTTAGTTTTAAACGTCTTGCTAACTGGTGGATTAGACGAATTCGTACAACCTTTAAAAGCACAAAGCCAAATTAAAACGCTTCCAAATACTTCATTAATTAATAGCACAATCACTACTCGAAATAATTGAAACTAACGACTAAAGCTCAATACTCAATTCTTTTTCTTTGTTCCAAAGGTTTTTAATATCTTTTTGGTTGTTATAGTAACCCACTAACTTGTCTTTAGAATGCAACTATAGTTAATTATTTTAAACCAAGCATAATGTTTCCACTGTGTTTATTTTCATAAAAATTTCTTTATCTTAATCTTCGCTTGTTGAAACAGCAAATCTTAATTTCTAAATTTAAGGTATTACTAATGGTTAGATTAAAATATTTCCCTAAGCTAAAACATACGAAATATTTAATTTATATAAGAAGACTTATTCCTTATCTTAATATAAAATTCTACTTTACCTGCGTAAACTAAAAATTTAAACCATAATTAAATATACAAATTTCAAATTTTATGTGAATGAAATCTTTGATTTGGGATAAATTAGGTTACGATAAATATATATATATATATATATCTAGACAGGGTATCCAGGATATAAAATACGTTATTAAACACACGTGTACCTAAACCGCCGTAAACGTAAATCTGTAGAAATTTTTAATTTAATGTAGTAACAGATTTTTTAAATTTTCGCGCAAAAATGTATCATGGATACAGACCTGTAATATCCTTTGTGACTGTTTTTCTTGACGCAGTATCATATTACCTTTACTAATAGAGTACTTGTTCGAGCCAAGGTCTCCATCTGTTTTAATAAAAAGCAGTCAAACATATTTCTCTAAACATCAAAGTTTACTTATACGTGGTAAAATACTATTGCTTATTAATTAGAATTATTTACGCATTAATTATTATAAATCTATTTGATAAATATTTTAAGTTGACAAAAGCTTTATTTACATTAATTTGTATTAATGTAGTTTGTATACAAATGCATACAGATTGCATACAAATTACGCAAATTTCTATGGAATTTATTATCATTTCGATTTTTAACTATTTTGGCAAAATTTCAATTCTACACAACACAAGTGAGTGCAAATATTAATAATATAAAAATATTTATCAAAAAGCAATTAACGTTGTGTTAAAGCGGCTTTGTAAAAGTGAAAGTTATTTTGAAAATGTTTGCGTATTCAATAATGCAATTGTATAGGCACTAAAAATGCTATAAAGTAAAAGCAACGTTTTTATTTTAAAGATTTTATATACTTGGACAATTAACACCACTAGAAATTCTAAGGAAGAAAATAAAACTTTTAATTTTAAACAGTAATTAGTGGGTATTTATAACATCAGGGAACATTCATTAATGGTATTCTGAAATCGTATGCATCATACCGAAGGCGTTCGTTCGGGTTCGGTTACTGGTTAAACCTGTGCAGTTGACTAGCCATTTTTTGTTTAATACATTAGACCAAGTTAAAAAGCAAGAGCAAGCTGAAAACTTTAATTGCAAATATTTCGAAAACTATGCAATTTAAACACATAGTTTATAAGCGTTTCTTATTGCGCATATTAAGATGTATCGGCGGTTCCAGCAATGCTCCTTACATCGCGGGCACACTACATATATGTTATATTTTAAATTTCCGCGGGTATTATGTGTTAGATTGGATTTCCGAGATTCTTCCCACATCATAATTTGTTGGTTTTGGTAAGAACTCCTTCTCTGGTGACAACCAGTGCCACGTAACACTAGATCGATACGTAGAAAAAGATCGAGTAACAGTCAGACCTGATAATGGCAACCCAATCCAACATATATATATATATATATATATATATATATATATATATATA
>JAHWXV010202522.1:0-10519 GCA_024586415.1 Phrixothrix hirtus | reverse complement strand
ATTGGTCGACCTGAACGATGTTCATCAATTGTGCTTGTACGATCATGTTTAAATTCTACAAACCAATACATCATAGTTAAATTCTCTTGAGCAGATGTGTCATAATATTTATCAAGCTTTTCCTTTGTTTCTTTCGCCGTTTTTCAACGCAAAAGATAATGCTTAATCAATGCACAAAATTCATTTTTATCCATTATTTTAACACAATCACAAGTTGTTCGCTTTTTATGGCTGTCAAACATAAACTAAATCACATATAGTGCTAAAAAGTGACATGCAACCTACTAACAGATTATGTTTGACAGAAATGATATACATTCGGTGATCAGTGACGCCATCTCTTGGAAACCGGCTAATAATAAAATTTTCAATTAGGTGATATACGAATATATTGAACTTATGGGGTATTTTACCTACAATTTGACACACTTCTAGGATGAAATATAAATTAATAGAAACGTGCCAGTTCAAAGCTTTTTTATATCTCCCTTCGTTTTCAAAATATTCGAAAAAACGAGTTTCCATCGCAATTTTAAAATCCGGTTTCACACCTTAAGTAGTTTCGATTGTCGATAAAAAAATATACGTCAATTGTTTTTGTCTATAGTACATGTGTGAACGTTTTAAAGAAATCCTGAATTCACATTCTGTATGGTTTTGTTAGTATTAAAAAATAGCTTAAATAAACGTTTTATAATGTAAGAGTAGTGAGTCACGTATATCGCCCCACATCAGATTTATTGTTATGTAAAAATTCTAAAATACTTTTATTTGGAATAAAGAAGATAAAATCGACAAATGCTCCTAATTTCTTGCCATATTTACGAAAACTCTAGAATTACTACAAAATTAATTCATTCTTCCCTGAGATTCGTATAAAATCAGGGACATAAGTTTTTGATCCCAAAATACAGTTCTTAACTCTAACAGCGCGAATAAATAGTATTTAATTCAACTTTATGGTACCATCTTCTATTATAGCTTTTTGATTGTTTCTGTAGTTTGATTAATTATATAAAGTTTAGTGTATTTGTTGGTAATATAAATCTTTCAATATTTCGACGTATAAAGTAGGCGTCATTAATTTTCGGGCTGACAAGCTTATACAACTTTAAGCGTGTTCAAACTCCGTTGCGTCATAGTCGCATGTGTTTGCAGCCCACACTATATATATTACAGCTCGAAGAGTAGTAATTTTTAGTAGCTATCCAAACAACCTGAATGTCTCAACTAACGAAAATTGAGTACCACGCTGTCATTACATTTTTAACAAAAGAAAGGCATACGCCTAATCAAATTAAACAACATTTTAACGGCGATTATGGTAATTTATTTCCTTCGTACTTCACTGTGAAAAGTGGTCAAAATTTTCCATTTGGTGCAAGTCTCCCTTAAATCGGCGCCTCAAAAAATTTCAATTAAAGAAACCGTATTAGAAGACCGCCGTTTGAAAGTGAAAATATTATCAGTGATGTCTAACATTTCTGAAACATGTATTCGCCGAATTATTCATGACCATTTAGGTATGAATAAGGTCAGTGCAAGATGGGTACCGAGTCCTCTGTCTGCTGTCACAAGTTAACATCGGGTCATTTGTAAACATGTGTAGAGACGACCCAAACCCGATGTTGGAGTCCATTGTCACAGAAGATGAAACAATGGTTATTTTTTATGATCCTCTATCCAAAAGGGAATCGATGGAATGGCGGAGATCCGACGAAACTCGTCCCAGAAAGGCGAAAGTCGTTCAGTCAAGGAAAAATGTGATGGCCACAATATTCAGAGATTGTCAGAGTGTTTTACTCATTGACCTTAAAGAACGCAATACAACTGTCAATAGCACATATTGTGGGTCCTTGTTGCATAAATTAAGGGCAATATTTGTGGAAAAAGTCGATGAAAATTGACAAAAGGTGTTCGATTATTGCACGAGAACGCACTCGTCCATGCTGCTGCCCTTTCACAAGCTGCCATCCGCGAATGCGGTTTTCAAGAGTTGGAACGTCCACTGTGCAATCCGTACCTAGCTCCTAGTGACTTTATATATTTTCTAATTTTAAAAAAGACCTTAGGAGACGTTGTTTTCAGGACGACACTGAGGCGCAAGCAACTGTAATAGAACATTTTGAAGGAAAACTTTAGATTAGTTTTACAAGGGTACTAAATGCATTGCAGTTAGGGGAAATTGCATTGAAAAATAATAATTGTTATATTTTACCATGTTTGTTTTTTTTTATATCAGGCCGAGAATTTATAACGCCTACCCCGTACCTTGATTTTATCCTTGGCCAACAAAAATCTATTTCATCATATCAATTCCTTTTAAGGTTTTGATTTACGATTTTACTTAATATCTTAGTAATAAATGATTGAAAGGATGAATTTTCGGTAACATATTTTGGTATTGGAGCTACGCTATAATAATTATTCATTAGCTTAATTGGTTTGTAAAATTGTTCGTATTTTATTTCTAATACCTATATTTGCAGTGAAAAATGAAAATAACGGGCATCATAACATGTATATTAAATAGATAAATCCTATCTCATTGTTGTAAACACATTTGACAAAAAATAAATGAAAAAGCAACTCCAACGTATGACAAATGAAATGAGAACACGTAAGATTGTAGTGGGTATTTTTCAAATGTGTAACCATTATTCAACCGCAATTTTTGTTAACATTATGAAGGATTGAAACAGAAAACTTTCATTTTTTATTCTACATAGGATTTATGTACATACAGCCACACTCAAGAAGTTAGCACTTTATTTTACTTTCAGAATTATTTTATTTGGCCTGTTTTATATAATGCCCTTTACAATATTCAATCGTAAATTCCTAGTAATATCAATAAAATCAATAAAAACAGTATTACCGCTATTATTTTTGATAACGAATTTTGAATGTTAATAAATTTTTTATACTATATAATCTAACAAAATGTATCTGTATCTTGAACGAGTACATAAAATTAATAAGCGAACGAAGCATACAAATAGATGCTCCGTTTTGGAAATTTTCACTAGCTCTAGTTAAATACAGCTGATCTTTCCTCCTAGTTATTTTGTATACTTAAAAAAGAGGATATTGTTTTTTTTGTTCGTATAATTAAAGTGTTTTACTAACTGAAACTTAATTTTTCCACAATTCTTTTAAAATACCACAACGAGAAATTATATTTATTAAATAAGGTATATACCATTTAAAGATTTCTAAAAAATTTGAGGCATATGCTTTTTGTAACTACTTTCTCTGAAAATGCCATATTACTTACGAACGGAAAGCTATGCTATTGTTGGTCAATATTATTTCGTTTCTGGGTGGTCTGTTGTTGTTCTTGTATATTTATATCCTCGCGTCGCATCGAGAGAATATGAGCAATAAATATTAATGTGTCATTAAACTTAGTAAAAATGGAAATAAAATTAGTAAGACGTTAATACAAGTCTATGAGCGTAATATAATATTACACAAAAAGCTTCAATTTACAAATGGATATCGTACTTTCTGAAGTGGAACAAAAAAGTATTACTAATGATAGAACATGACGATAATTAACAGTTAGGAATGTTTAAGACGTTCCAGAAATATATTAACTATATACCAAAATCGTCAACTGACTACTAAGAACATAGAACAGCAACAAAATATTAATAGATAGATAATTACGAAAATCGTAAAACAAAATTTTGGTATAAGAAACTGTAAAATAATAATTCCCTAATACACTAAAAGAATTTGAAATTGCCATAGCTTTTAGAGAAGAAGAAATAATTAATAATAAAATACTGCCAATTACTCCTACTCCAAAAGGTTAGTTTCGCCAGGCCAAATCAGAAATCAAAATAATTCCACTGGCTGCTTAGATACTAGAGGAACTATTTACTATAAATGTGATCCAAACATGTGGAAAATACATCAGATCTACAACTTGAGCCAGAAAGTTAGAGGCAACAGAAATTTTTTACCAGCAGCTTATGAAACTTATTCTCATGACACTATATGTGAAACAGTGTTTAGAAAAAATTAAGCCAGGAATTATCTTATTCGTCGATCTGGCGTTGTATGCCTTTTTTTTGATCCAAAGATTAAGTAAATAGTAATAGGCGCAGAGGCGACCGTCAAAAATGCACTGTTTGAGCTTAGTCATCAAACTTTGTGGAAATGTAGTTCTTATTGTGGAAAAAAAACGACGTGACTGCTGAGTTTAAGCCTATTCCTATGCCAGATAGATACGTCACTTCCGGTTCAAATTTGGGGCACTTGCTTAGCTCATATAGCTAAGTCATGAAATTTATGCCAAACAATAGATGTTGATCGACTATTTCGAAATACATAGGGTTGCCTATTGAAATCCTGTTCGAACCTACTGGAAACCCATTTTTTATGCATTTTTTTATGGACGCTCACTTACCTCATCGAACTTGGACAAAAATTAATTTCAGATTAAAGTTTATGATGTACTGTTTCACAAAAGAATAAGCTGCCACCTCTCAACTTGTTCCGATCATGAGGCAGCCGACTTTAAAGTTCACCGTTCCGCACTCAATTCCAGCGTTGCTCACATTATAGGTACTTACATTTTATTCAAGTTAAACTATTTTGATTGCTAATTATTATGTATTATTTATGAAATATAGGTGAATTTAATTATGGAACATGTTTATTTAAAAAACGCAGATTTTCGAAAAATTATTTACTGAAATATATATATTTATTACATTCTTATATTAATTATTTTATTCATCATCGGACTATTCAAATGTTTCTGAATCAGTCTTTGTCGTTATCATCTATTACTATTTCGTCGATAGTAAGTGGTGTAGGATCACCCTCAAACTACAGTAGTTCTATTTTACCGAAGTTTTTTATCCACCCACAATCATTGACGTTTAATTTTACGCATTTAGACTCAGTGACGTTTTGCCACATACTATTAATGTATATAGTTCTTAGAATTTTTTGTTGTAAGAACTTCCAGAACGGTGGTAGTGTACTGGAATCAAAATATCTCAGCCATTTTAATAATTCAGCGGCAACGGTGGGTGCTCAGTCACATGCTGCAACTGTGCGCCCACCATTGCCTAGCCGAATTTGAGTTACTAAAATAGCTGAGAATCTTTAACTCCGGTACACTACCACCGCTCTGGAAGTTCTTGCAAAAAAAATTCTAAGAACTATATACGTTAATAGTATGTGGCAAAATGTTACTGAGTCTAAATCCGTAAAATTAAATGTCGATGACTGTAGGTGGATACTGTGACGTTACAACTTATTTACTTACGTCACGTGACGAAAATTATTTATATTTGTACTTGTCCTGGTAGCTCACAGTATGGGAGAATTTATTCGTGGATTTCTTATTTATACCTAGACGGATTAGGTTGTAAATCACGAGGCAATGAACACCTTCGAAAATCATATATTATTCTAATAAAATAAATAAGTGATTATTTACAAGTCTAACTCTACAATAAATATATACAAAATGAAAATAATCAAACGAAATAATTATAAGAATACTGCTTGCATTTGAAATGAGAATAACTATTATTAAATGAAGAATTTAATTTCTTTCTGCAGATGACAATCAGTTTGTCACAATTACATTATTTTTAATCAAGGACGGAAGACGTAACTGAATTTATTGTCAATGATATTAATTAATTAGCAAACCTTTAAAAAAGATATGATCTCACCAGTAATTAATTCTAGATGTCATAACAGAGACCAGGATGCTTTTAGAAATTGATTAATAATCGGATAGTGTATAGTCCTCTACATACCAGTACATAGATGGTTCGCAACAACCTAGGAATTCTGTCTCCTGTCAACATTTCCTTGCGGCCTGTATGCATCAGTGACACTAGCGATTGTAGCACAAGCAGCAGCTAGAGCTTATGTTCCCTGATCTATATAAAGCACGTCCGCCTGAATTTCATGCCCGTGACCCTAGCAACGGGGATATAACGCACGACGGCCCCGCTTAATCTGGCGGACGGTTTCATGTCATCTGAGACATGAGCAATTAAGAAACTAGAGAATCGTTAGCATTTTTAACGGGGGCGTATGGTTGCCCTAGCAACGAATCGCAGTCGGTGAAAACGGCAATCTTTACAACCTTCTAAGTTCGACCAGGTCTGAGGACAAAGCTTTATAATTTAAATCAAAGGTTGATCAAGTATCAGCACCACTCCACTAGAGCATAACTTAACGCCTTCGATTTGAAAGTCAAAATCGAAGTGTTTTGAATCTTCCAGATGGCTTTGTTTATACACATTCAAGGAAGCAGTTTCTTTGTTCTGAAAATGCAGATCTATTTCTCCTTTTTTTTCTAGCCTCGCGATAATATGCTTGAACTTGCGAAATATTGCGCAACTTTTTGTCACAACATTTAAAAGTTGTGCAATAATATGTAACATATAAAATGACATTATTTTATACTAATACAACATTTGTAGTTTATCTATTGCTAATTAGACAAGTTACTGACTTGAATTTTAAAACCGGCTGCCTCATGATCAGAACAGGTTGAGAGGTGGAAGCTTATTATTTTGTAATACAGTACATCATAAGCTTTAATCTGAAATTGGTTTTTTGCCTATGTGTGGGTCTACAAAAGATTCATAAAAAATGGGCTGCCATTAGGTTCGAACAGGATTTAAATAGGCAACCATATGCATTTCGAAATAGTTGATCGAAATATACTATTTGGCGCAGCTTTCATGACTAAGCTCTATGGGCTAAATAAGTGTCCCAAATGTGAACCGGAAGTGGCGTATCTATCTGGCATCGGAAAAGGCTTGAACTCGACAGCCACGTCGCTTTTTGTTTGTCACAATAAGAACTACATTTCCCCAAAGTTAAATGACTAAGCTCAATACACTGAATTTTTGATAGGTGCCTCTTGGACTATAAAACAGTTGGATTTTGATTACGCTGATGGTATCAAGTGCAATATCATGACAGCTTTTAAAGCGACTTCGCAAAAGCAGTTCCAAGGCTGTTTTAAGCTACAGGAAGACTGCCATCGAAACTAAAATGTTATTCAGGCGGATATTATTGTCAGACTTTGCAGTACAGATATTCTAAAGCAAGAAACCCTTTTCACGTAATCTGCATGGAAGACGAACTTGAATAGGGATATTTTCACTATACAAGTAAAGCGATGCCGTTATGGAGGACAAATACCCAAGAATACGTGGTAATATTTTAATAATGCTCATTTTTCGACGTGTATATCATTGATTTAATTAAACGATAGAATGGCTGATATGGTTACGGTGCTAGTTTTACATTTTGAAGTTATTTTACATGTGAAATTGGGTTATCCACTTCAAAAAGCGAATTTTGAAACATCTAAATTAAACAAACTCAAAATGAAATTTTGATGTTGCATTTATTCCATAATTTCATTAAAAAAATTGAATATTAATGTAAATTTATGAATTCTTGCCATTTAGAAACAATGTACATGCGCTACTTCGAGTGTTTTACTGGGGAAAATACTATGATCAGACAAAAGATTTCCTTTTTAAAGGTGTTTCTTTCACAAATATTCTAGATAACACTTATGAGATTTTTGTTAACCTAAGGAATAACCACTAACTCAGAAATTCATACTTTTTCGTATAAATAATTTGTTCTCCTGATTCAACACGTTTGTAGCTACCTTTTTGTAAAAAAAATATGGTATTAGCTTAATTCTTACGAAAAAATTCGTTGGATTGTGTTAAAGATATAAACTGGTTAATTTAATAATTTGCAAATCAACAAGAATTATTTTGCCTAATTGTTTCATTTCTAATCATTTATTTCATATCATAGAAGTAGAAAAATTTTTCCAAACAAGTCTGGAATATCACGCATCAAATTTTTGCCTTCTCTGACCTATATGAAATATATTATAAAGTCATGTCTTCAGTCAAAATTTTCGATGTTCAGATTTTAGCGAAAATGCACGTTTTCAGGTCCACTGCATCCGAAAAACATGTTTTTAGAAATTGGTCTGTGTGTGTACGTATGTGTGTGTGTGTGTGTGTGTGTGTGTGTGTGTGTGTGTGTGTGTGTGTGTATGTGTGTGTATGTGTGTGTATGTGAGTGCGTGCGTGTGCACGTGTGTGCATGTGTGGATGTGTGCGTGTGTGGATGTGTGCGTGTGTGCGTGTGTGCGTATATTCTTCTGTGCGCTTGTGCGCGTGTGCGCATGCGCTCGTGTGCGTGTGTACGTGTACGTGTGTGTGTGGGTGTGTGCATGTATGCGTATGTGCGTGTGTGCGAGTGGGCGTGTGTGCATGTGTGCATGTGTGCATGTGTGCGTGTATGTGTGTGTATGCGTGTGTGCGTGCGTGCGTGCGTACGTGTGTACGTATGTGGTCAATATATCTCGAAAGCCAAATGTCGTAGGAAAGTGAAACTTTATATATAATTTTATAACTGCATTAGCACCTCCTAGTAAGAATTTTGTTAAAATTCAATCACCGAAAGTGCCAGCTTTTTCTTGTGATTTTTAGGGTTTTTGCAATTTTTTCGATAACGACTATAACGATTTTTATTAAACTCGCAACGTTTCTTGCGCCCATAATGAATAATTTGGTTTTTCTGAGACAATTCGTTGAAGTGAGTTATTCAGAAAATTCTCTAGAGTTACGCAAGGTTTTGTCTGGCCAGTAACCGTTCCAATTATCGTCCCCAGACTATAAATAAATTAATATTTTAATGATTTGTATACATTATTTACGCATTTAATTACTTTTTATTTAAATCTATAAATTAGTTTTCCCCTAAATGAGCTTAAAATTTAATTATAAAGCTCTTAGTCCATGTGTAAATGAAATTATGAATGGATGAATTGTTTATACTTTTAAATTAATTTTATAGTTTACAATTAGGTGTATAGGAAAGCAACTAACGTCAATAAATTTAAATTAAATTTAAAATTGGTAATAGAAAGTCGTGTGTTGTCTCACACCAGAGTTTTCTTTATAAGAACACATTTCAAACAAGCAGAACAATAGAAATCCATGAACGTATTCTCCTCAAGTAGTTACAGACCTTATTACGTCACCCAGCAGAATTTAAAGTCATAAAAACGTACATTTTTATATTATTATCATTATTATTGATCATTCAAAATGTATTAATTATTTATTGGAAGGAACATGTACCAATGTAACAGGTGACATTAAATAAAGAAAATATCAATACAAATTTTCATTAAATGTCCATTTTTAAGTTGTGCTGGAGAAATTTGTGGTTCTGATGAGTTGTACTAGCGTAGCACAACTAAGATATGCAACTTAGTGGTCATTGAATTATCAGAACATCGAAATTTGAACATAGAAAGCCTTTGCGAACGGATGCGCTCTAGAATAAAGTGCCCTTTATATTGCTGTGCTGGCGAAATGGGTTATTTCGCTGAATTTTGCTAGCATAGCACAGCTCAGACATGTAATTTAGTGGTCAATGGACTGTCAGACCATCGAAATTTGGGCATTGAATACCGCTCCGAACAGCCGCGCTCGAAAGTAAAGTGCCCTTTATATCGTTGTGCTGGAGAAATTGCTAATGCTTTTTAGTTGTGCTAGTGTAGCACAACCCAGATATGCAATTTAGTGGTCATTGGATAGTCAGAAGATCGAAATTTGAACATAGAATGCCATTGCGAGCGGCAGCGCTCTAGACTATAGTGCCCTTTATATTGTTGTGCTGGCGAAATTGACGATTGTTATGAATTTTTCTAGCGCAGCACGGATCAAATGTGCAATTTGGTGGTCATTGGATTGTTAGAACATCGAAATTTGGACAATGAATTCCGTTGCGATTAGCCGCGCTCAGTAGTAAAGCGCCCTCTTGTGCTGGTAAAACTGGCGACTTTACTTAATTGTGATAGTTTATCACAACCCAAATATGAAATTTAGTGGTCATTGGATTGTCAAAAGATCGAAATTTGAACATAGGATGCCGTTCCGAACGGCCGCGCTCTAAAGTGAAGTGCCCTTTATATCGTTGTGCTGGCGAAATTGGCAGTTGTGCTAAATTTTACTAGCGTCGCACACTTCAGATATGTAATTTGGTGGTCATTGGATTGTCACAACATCGAACGTTCCGAACGGCCGCGCTTTGGAGTAAGGTTCCCTTATATCGTTGTGCTAGAGAAATTTGCGATCCTGCTGAGTTGTACTACCGTATCAAAACTAAGATATGAAACTTAGTGGTAGTTAGATGTCAGAACATCAAAATTTGAATATACAGGGTGCCGTGACTCGATGGACATAACTTAGGATCATGTTTCTTTGACAATTTTAAGTCGAAAATGCCCTATACGCTTTTGTCGAAAAATCAATACTTCAGTGATTATGAGCAATAACCAGTTTACTATAAATTATTCTAGTAGTCCAAGTAATTGTTTTATTGTTGTGTCATTGTTTAGTCTTTGACGTTTAGTTGACATATTATTTTGGTACACGTTATTTAAAGTTACACAATTTAAAGATAATTTGATATGACTTTGTAT